>JACDOX010000058.1:13363-55282 GCA_014549065.1 Cardinalis cardinalis | reverse complement strand
TGTTTAATTGGGAAGGTGAAAATATTACTCAAGGTAATATCTGTAATACCCATTGTACAGTTATGAGCACATCATTTTCTAAAAGTRCTTTTCTGTGTCTGCATCAAATTGCAAAGAAGGTACCTCATAGAATTAGGATAGCCCTTACGTGTTTGTTAAGATAAGCTTCTTGCTAAAAAATTGCCTCCTGGTGAATAATAATGCAGCACTAGGAAATAAATTGAGAAGTTATTCAAATTTTTAATCTCCAAGGTGACTATGGCACAAGATACCAGCTATTTTTGAAGAGTAAGTGGAAGCTTTTTTAACCTGCTGGAATGCACTGAAAATGCTGAAGGAAGTGGTGGGTGAAGAAGAATGAATGAGTATAATAAAATTGAGAACAAAAGACTCTGCTGAAGGTCTTCACAAGAGACTATTAAGAAACTTTGGTGGTCAGAGGTTAGATCCTGCCATGGATTAAAAGTGGTTAAAAGATAGACAATGAAGTCAAAATAAATAACCAATTTTTCAGAAGAAAAGAAGGTTAATAGTGAGTTGCCCCAGAGCTGAGCATTAGGAACTACCAGTCTGCTATGAAATAGGTGTACAAATGACCTGGAGGAAGAATGAACTTGAGCAATTGCACAATTATTTTAGGTAATCAGAAGAAGATGGGCAAAGTCTGGGCATTTTTAAGACATGAAACACTTAGATTGGAAAGTTTCAATAGATAAACCATTAAACTGTGAGTCAGGAGGTGCTGGTCCCAGAGTATAGCCAGAAGAAAATCAGTAAAAGTATTTCAGTTCACATTGYCAGTATGCAGTTATGATTTTTCAAGCTGTTTGCACAGATCTGCTTATTCTGAGGWAATTTTTTTGGTAATATAATAAGATGGTTTAGTGTTAGGATTTAATTTCTATTGTTATTCAGGGACTTATGCAGACAAAAAAATAGCCTGGTGATTGAAGTGACTACCTAGTYTGCAGACATTCTTTTCCTTATTTGGATTTTTGCTTTGTCTTTATTTCACACGAAGGTGTAAGAGTGATCATATGACTTTTAACTTTTTTTTAATTGATATTTTATGTTGTATGTCTAATGTTGGCTACAATTCTTTTTTTTTTTTTCAGTAGGAAAATTTTCACAGTCTTGATTATTGTGAGAAGTTGATTTTTGAAAATTTGGAAAGCCTCAACTTAGGAAATAGCAAATAATGGAATTTTGATGGAATTTTCAGCATTGCTTTTTTTGTCTGAGTCCCAGGAGGTATCTGAAATCCTTCCTTGATCTTTAGTCATGTGCTTTCAAGAAATACTCATTCTTATAGCAAAAGTTTCAGAGATGGGGTTTATCATGAATAACTGGATTAAGTCTCTGCTCTTGCAGACCGTAGATTTGAGGTTTCGCTTTCACCTGGATCATTCTCCAATCTGATTCATTGAGGCTACATGAATGTATGCACACTCTGAAAAGGGAGAAGGGCTGTTTACCTCTTTTAATACCTGACATGATTTCTACCTAATTGTAACACAATTAACACAGAGCCTTAAATAACAAGAACTTGACTAGATCAGAAAAATAACTATGAAAAGTACTGCTACAGATAAGAGTTGTCATGAGACCTAGTTGTATCTGACTAAATTTAGATGAGTAATTAAAAGACTCCCAATTTTGAAGACCATGGTGGATATCAGAAAAGAGCAAGAATGTGCTGAGGATAGAATATGGAGGGGGTCTGCAACTTCAGCAGGGACAAGCAAGGATGCTTAGAAGATATTGCAGTAGGTAGCCAGCCCTGCCTGAGCCTGGCCTTTCCTGGGAACCCTTTCCTAGGATTGGGTGCAACTTCTACAGACCAGGAAAGTGGTGAAAATTTCAGGAAAGGAAGAAAGCCTGGTTGAGGCAGGGCACAGTGTCAGAGTGCTGTGTATGAGTGTGTTTGTGTGCACATACAATTGTGTGCCTGTGAAATCTGGGTGCTTTAATTTCCATCACCACCACAGCCACRTTTTTCTAGTTAAAGAGGAGGTGCTGAAACTTGTATTGTATTGACCTTAAGACGAAGGCATGGAATTCCTCTGTGCTTTGAATTTCTTGGAATCTGGCCATGCGTCCACAAGATGCCTGAGGAAAATAATTTTATTTCTGAGAGTTAACAGACTGTGTGCCACCTGGTTTCCACACAGATAGTCTTTCCTTGAGCTTATTTTGTGTGGGAYGGGATAACCATTCTTCACTGACTTACTCTGCCTGTTCTTGTACTTTTCGGTTTTGGATCAGCAATTTTATGACATTAGGTCTTTACAATGGATCATCTTTTACTACAGGTTTTATTGCTTGCATCAAAATAGGTCAGTAAAGGTTTTGAGATGCCGTGATAATTGAAATGATCAAAATATGCAAAAGAACTCATTATGTCTACTGGTACGCTGTCAAAGTCAGAAAGCTAAATTAATAAAAAAGGGAGGACATAAAATCGYCATTTAATGTAATTACATCCATTAGTGGTATAAGATGTCCTTCACTTGACACCCATTTGCTGTTGGTCCCCGGTCCTACAAAATGGACTAAAAAGCTTGATATAAAAATACCCAGTGGCTCAGATGAACATTACAGGTCTTTGAAATAAACAAATATGAAAAAACTTAAMACCTATGGTGTGTGGTCCTTAGTTACTACAGGGATTACAAATATGTTGCCTTATGCTTCTTCTAGGTGATCCCATGCATTTGAGTATGGTGGCACCACACCGCAACAGAGTATATTTACAAGTAGATCATGGTAAAAAAATATCAGTCAGGGTAGGAAGGGTCTCATTTGTAAGTTGTAGGAGAGCTTCAGACAACTGATGGTGTATGCAAAGATGTGGAAAATTTTTCAKTACAATGAAGGTTGTACAGATATACACCTCTGCTTAGACATTACCCTTTCCTTGTGGACAACTCTACCTGCTGATTCTTCCCATGTCATTCCCACTGTACACTATCAGAGGAGGCTAAAGAGCAATGAATCTCCATTGAGCTTTACCTATATGATGCCTGAAATCACTTGGAGGGAAAAAAGAAATTAGCATGTCATGAAGCCCTTCCCTTGGCAGACAGTTAATGCCTTCTTGTACTGCAAACAAAATAATATACTTTATATACTTAAGGAGTATCTGGCAGACCAATATAATGTCATAATTTTCAAGCCCTGCTGAGGAGATGGGCACCCAAGCCCCAGAGAGGGACTGCCTGGAAGGGAAGGAGGGAGGGAGCAGTGTCACAGTGTTTGATGTTGAGGTGGCTGCCCCAGGTTGCAAATGTGCTCCTGGGAGCTTCCAAACACCCTCTGCTCTTCTGTGATTCCTCTTTGCTCTCTGCCCACCCTGTGTGCTTTGTAATAATTATTTTAGATATCGAAGAGTGCTCCATTCCCTTCTTCATGCTAGTGAAGAGCAGAACTGGAGATGAGGCAGATGTTTGGCAAAATCACATTCCCCTCTAGTTTAAAGAGACTTATTCTTTTATGTTGCTGTTAATCTTGTGCCAAATATTCAATGAAGAGAGTAAAACTCAGCTTTTACAATGGCCACTGGGAACTCGTCTTAAGGGAGGCATTCCCAGRAACACAAAAAATAGAGAAACCCTCCCTTCTTTTCCTCTAGAGATTGTTTGCAGTACACCTGAATACTCAAAATACTCAGATACTTCAGTCAAAGATATATCTACCCAGAAAAAGGTTAAAGGTGTACTTCTTCTAATGTTTACATAGAAACTGTGAAACTTCCTACTATAAGTTAACAGCTCTGCAACATTTCTTAAGGGTTTGGTCATTTGCGTACTAATAGTTATCTCCAATTTCAGAGACAAATAACAGCTAGTCTCTGGCATATCTTCCAAGAAAAATGATACTACATTGGAATTTCYGTAGGTCTGAAGTGTCACTATTATCAAAAACTTACTTGGGAGTAAAGCTCAGTATAGGTCAAAAGTAGCTTGGGCCTTTGCAGAGCAGAGGGTGTGCTAGCACGAGTTGTTAATGAACAAAAGTTGTAAAAAAATGGCTCTTTTGATTTTCAACTGTCCTAGTCTTCCCCTCTCATCTTGATTTTTCTCTTCTTTTCCTCTTCAGCCYCAACATTTCAATATTTCTCTTCTCGTTCTCCTAAGAAGCAAAGATTTCTGCTCCTGCCCTAAGATCTGTGCTTGATGTATTGGTTTTGCCCATGTCAAACCTAAATAGGTGAAGACATTTGCCTTATCTTCCTCTAAGTATGAAATCATYTCTGTAGGTGTAGCTGTCAAAACACAGGCTCCCTACTAAATTGGCTTCTCAGAAGGTTTTTTCCTTAATGTGATTATTGCAAAGGAGATATTATTGCACGCACACAAAAAATYGATGCCTGTGGTGGTGACTGGACAACCTACAGGAAAGGACGAATGGTCTCTGAGTAYAAGATGTCCAAAGCTTGTGCTCTCATTAGGGACACATCTCCTCCTCTAGGTTGGTCACCCTGCTTCTGTCCCTGTCTCACAAAGTGATCAAGATGCATTCAGGGAGTTCTAGATTTGAGGGTTAAAATGAGGTGATGATATCTTCTCGCTCAGAAAAAGAGATGCTTTCCTTTTTATTAGCTTGAGTTGYTAGCATAATAAAAATCTAGTTTGGATAACTAAGAATAGAAGAGAAGCTTATAAAGAATTAGGAGAGGTGAAACTTTGAATTTCTGTACAGGCAAAACTGGAAACCAAGGAGGACTGAAGAATTTGAGCGTGTCAACAGATTGAAGGAGTTATTCTGGCAAACAGAAGTCTGTGTAGCCAATTCTTTCCACATGTTTATTGCTGATATTTTAATACAGTAAAGTGTTGGAGTTTACTTATGAAAGTAAAGCACTTTAATATCACTGCTGCCTAGTMATTTTTCTTTGGGAATGTATAAATCAGAATTGGTTTTTACTGAACCTTTCAAATGGGTCATGGTAACAGAGTATTGCTAGGGGTCTGAACTGTGGTGGGGTAGTGTGAGCTTTATGGTATGTTATGGTATGCAACAATAAAATATGGGGTTTTCCCTCCAGCTTAGTTGCTTTTAATGAAAATAATTAAAATACAGGTGATACAGCTGAAGCTATATCCTACTTGGCACATGTAAAAGCCTCGTACTAGCACTGAGATATTGGTAACTGATGACTTAAATGTGCTATACTAGAATAGCATACCAAKAGGCTTGTTTTTAATTTGTTTTGTGTGGGACAACTAGTTGCTTAACCAATCCATTATTTCTTACATTGATTGAGCATTTCGATATGACATTTTCTTTTATCAGTCTCCTTGAGCCGATAAACAGGCTTGTTTGCAATAAAGGAAGGATTCCTGCTTTATTGTAGTGACTAATTGTCTGTCTTTGGAGTTGTCAGGAACTCCTTCATGCTAGTAAATGAAATAGACAGAAAATTCTAGAGCATCTTACAGCACTTCTACAACTGTCAACATTAAAGGTTCTGCTTCCAAAAGATGAGTTTTCATCTCATTGCATGGAAATCTTACATGGGAGGCTTTGGTGTCTTTTCAGAAGATAACAAAAAAGATAGAGTGATTTAAAAAATCTAGTTCTGAGAATTATTTTAATGGCTAATACCTGGACTTCTACCCCAGACTTCTAAGTCTTTCCAGAGCCACACCAACTTCTTTGTTCACCTCCATGCTTCTGACTTTCTTTCATTGCATCTTCATTTGCTCCACAAAGCCATTGCAGCTGGGTGGGTGGTTAAGCAACAGTCATTGGCCTCTACTTTCCTTGCCTTATGATTTTTTCACTGCTTTCAATCCCAGTAAATATCCCTCCCTTTCACTGTAAGCCTGTACATAAGTCACCAACCTGGTGATGAGTTTGTTGCCATGTTCCTCATTTCAGTCCAACTCTGGGTCATCTCTCCTGGGTCTGTGAAGAATTTTGTCATCTTTGTTCATACAGAGACAGCTTGTAACAGCAGTTCTTCCTTTTCAGTAGGAAGCTGTGAGCTCCTACCTGGAACAAAATTGTTTACTGATTAAGACAAGATGACACCAATCCCTGCCCTATGGAATGCACAGTCTGAGTTAATGCCAGGACTGAGACTGGCAGTGATTGATGTTTGGGACTAGAGACGGGAGTTGAAGTAACAGTAAAAAGTATGGGGACTAGCACACAGGTCTGCATCTGCCCATCTCTTGTCATCTGGAAATATCCCTTGCTAGAGTTATAGAAGGAATGGGAATTGATTGAGGGTGTAGGGTGTAGGATGTGGGACTCATTGAGCTAGGGGAGATCTGTGTTTAGGGACAGTTTAAGGAAGCTCGGGAATGCTTGGGTGGCATCAATGTAGAAATTTTGTAGATTACAGATCTGCTTCAGTCTGTTTGTGTTTATTCAAATTATAAGTGAAGGTGGAACTCTGGATAATCATCTTCTTAACACATACATCCGAGTGTGAAGAAAAACCAAATCCTGCTAAGCTCTTAGATTTGGTGATATAATGGGCTGGTATTCATATAAGGTGATTGTGTATTGTGGGTGAAATATTTCTCTGTCCTAAGGGCAGGCATAGAGCCTGTGAACTGTTGGAAGTCTCAGGAAAGCTCTCAGGGTAGGGAAAGACAGCTAAAGCAGAGCCTGGGCCTTCTGCTGACTTTCTGCATGGGGTWAATTTCAACATATGCAAAAAATTGAAGTCTTTGATCCACTTTAATTTTGTTGCCTTTCTGTTTGGCTGCGCATCTCCTCTTTTATTTTAGTTTGTTTTGGTGGTGTGTAGTGGGTTTTTTTGTTTTAATACTGAAATCRATATTTTTCTCTGTTGTCATGCATAATATTTTTTTTTCTAAACCAAGAAGTCCTAACCTTTCCCTTAGGCCTTGGAAATGTTTCTCTATGCTTATTTCTAAAACTTATTTTTTCCTTGCATCTTTTGCCAAGGTAGAAAAACAGTTCTGAATACAGTTTGCCTAGGAGGGTTGTAAACAGGCAGACACTGCAACATTCCTCTGAAACACTTGCTGCTGACCACCAGGAGTGCTGAGTACCTCAGGTATGATCCAATATACCAACTGCTGTGTTCCTATAGAGTTTTCAGACTTACAGGATTCGTTGCCTATTCCTGTAGGTTCCAGGGATATAATTCTAACTACAGTTGGACAAATGAATACATATAAATTATTTGACCCTCCCTTTCTCCTCTTAATGGACCAGTTTTGATTTTATCTCATATAAAGATTTATGAAGCATCCCAGAGTCACCCAGGTTGATAGTAGGTAGTATCTTCAAAAATTTTTCATGAATTCCTTGTTTTGCCATCTGCAAATGCTGGCTGAATCACAGTAGCTTTTATATAATCTTTCATTCAACATCCACCAAGGGATTAACACAAATAAAAGGTGGAAAAATAATGAATAAATGTGGAAAATACAAACATGAAAATTCTTAACTAGTGCAAATATCTGTGAATATTCAAGGATTGTAGGCACTAAGGGATGCATTTATTAGCTGTCTGAATTTGAATAAAGATTTGCAAGCAACTAATTTTCCTAGTGAATAGCTAACTCAGCCCTTTAACCTTTCAGGGAAAGAGGTGAGGCAGAACAAAGGGCCTCTTGAAGAAAAGTTGTGTTACAGCTTTAGCTGACTTTAGGAAGCTTTTGAGCAGCACATGGCATTATGCAGCAAGAGGACGCCAAACATATGTGCTTTGGAATATGTGTCTCTTATCTGAAGAGAGTTGCTCCACATTGTAAATCATATCCTGGCAGAAATTAGAATGAAGGCTATTCCAGAAGGAAAAGAATAGTGCTTCACAAGTTAAACTTATATATTACTTATTTGGTAGCCAAATTTRAAACTATTTATTGAGTGATGACTCAGGTTTTTACCTGCGATATGACTTGAAAACGCTGGAATCTTATTGAAGTAATTTCTTTAATGGAAGAAAGATGGTGCTATTATAAAATGTGACAGTTAACAATATCTTTGGGTGGGAGTGAGAGAAAGAGTCTGCAACAAAATTACTTGACTTTGCATAAGAAATTGTTGGCTCACATTATGAATTCATAAATATAAACTTGCAGGGGGGCTACCTCATTAAATCAAATAAAAGCAGTGGGGGGGAAAAAAGAAAAGCACTGAGAATCACTTTCCCTACTCCAGGCCCACGGGAAAAGCAGAACCATGTGAGGTGGAACACATTCTGCATTAAAGCTTTTGCTTCCTTTATGTGTGTGTTAATAATTTAAATAATTTTGAATGCATAAAGGCCAAAATTTCAGKATTAGACAAAGCTGGGAAATAATTTATCAACTGCAGAACAAATAATTGTCTTTAATTGAAAGGAATCTTTCTGCAATCTGCAACAATAACCTAATGACTGGGGCTGATAATAAAATTACCTGACTTCTTTAAGCCAGATCTCTAGAATAATGTAATATTCTAAGATTTACATTATTAATTTATTTATTCTCTACATTCATTTTTCTATAATTAACTGAAAGCTACRTAGCTACCTTTTCTCCCTCCTTCTGAACTGTTGCATTGATCTGCACCTCTGTATGTGTACAAAGGCAAGGACACATGGCTGTATTCCCATATCAGGACCTCTTACTTCCCTGGTGTGCATTGTGTTATTTTATTACATTGGATTGTAAGCTCCTGACTGTGGATTTGACTATGTGACCCTAATTAACACTGGCAAATGGAACTCAGTGAGACTGCCTGAGTTCACTGAGATTGCTCACCCACTTACTAACACTAGGCATGTGCACAAATCATCACACGATTTAGCAAAATCGACAACAGTAAGTAAACACAAGAAAGAAAGAAAGAAGAGAGGAAAAATGGTGATAGATATTTAAACATCAGCCATACATTTGCATAAATAGTTTGTTGGAAGAAGTAGCTGATCATTGCTCATGGATATAGCTGTTGAAATTTGCAAAAATTTGAAATTATTTCCTAGTAGTAAAAATAGGATTTTGGGGKTTTTTTGTTACATTGTTTTTGTTTCTGCACTGGATTTCATTGTGCTGGTGGCAGGCTGCTTTTGGAAGGACAGGGTGAACTTTGCAGGACACTGAAGGCCTCTCAACCACTGAGTCCTGCWGCAGTCCAGGCAGCAGCAGTCCAAGCTTTATGATTGTCCCTGGCTAACCCTGAATGGGACAGTTAAGGTCTTAGTGCATGTATCCCAGCCTGTGAGCAGTTCTATTCCTAATCTCTGTGGTGAAATTGAAAGAAGTGCTAGGATGCTCATTCTACTGATTTTTACTCTGCTACTGCTTGTTGTATATGATAGATGGAATGATAAATACCTGCAAATAGGAGCTTACATCCACTGGCATCAAATCCGAGGCCACCAAATCCGACCATTATGACACGTCACTGATTTGCTCCTTCATYACTCCTGTGGAGCTAAAACTTTCATTTTCTTCTAAGGCAAGAGTGAGTGGCAGTTCAGATTGATTTTTTGCATGTGAAAAGCAGGAGATGTAAATGACAGAAAGGTTAATGATAGGATAGATGATCTTTTAAAGCTTTCAGCTATTAGCATTCTTTCAAACTTTCTATCATGCTGCAGATAAATGATTCAGGGGTTTTTTTAGCTGCAGTCACAAGAACAGGACAGATTTTGTGATGCTTGCTGATTTCTGTGTAAAAACTCCAGGCATTGCTGGGGACATGTATTCCTCTTGTGTTTGTTCTCTCTAGAATGATGTTTTTCCAACTGAGCAACAGAGGATATCAAAGGGAGCTTAGGCCCAATGTTGTGTTAGGCTGGCAGCCAGTACTGTGATGCCAGAATTTCAGTGCCTGTGAGTTGGAAGGCAGATTGCTGACCCTCTGCTGAAATGGCASTGGCAATAAGATGGACCAGGCACAGCTACATGTCTCTTTTACCAAAGCACCAGGGCCTAATGGGGATGGAGCCCAAAGACACTCTTAGAGCCAGCTTGTTTTGCCATGAGCTTGGATGCCTTCCAGAGGGAGCTTGTTTCTAGACTTAGGCTGCAGAAAACTGTGGTAGAGAAAAAGAACAAAACACAGGAACAATGTCAAAGCAAGGCTGGTGTAGTGGCAGAATCTCAGCCAATTATTAGGCAGTGTTTAATTCTTCAAGAAATGCTCTAAAAGATATTTACAGGTGTGCTTCCTCATAAGGAGGTCCTGCTGTGGCAGTGAGGGATGGTGGAAATTAACAGCAATTGCAAAAGCGATGTGTGAAATCCTGACTGTAGCKGTATGTTTCTGCAGGTGTGTGGGTGCTGCTGCTGGTGATGCTGTGGAAGTGAGATACAATGCAGAAACTGGTCAGCAGACACAAGAGAGACACATGGACACCACCAAAGTCAACATGAAAAGCTGGCATCATAATACCTATCCAAATGTTTCCTTCTGTTACCCTCTTTCTCAGAATGCATTTCTTTTCTAGCCACATTTCACTCTGCAGACTTTCCCAAAATTTATATTCCTCCAAAACATTCCTTCTTTCTATAAGACAGTACCTTTCTSTCTTGGGCCAAAAGGTTGCTTGCTAGCTTACTGCCAGCAATGTGAACTGTGTATTATGTGGATTCATTTGTAGTCTGGACATTGGAAACATAACTGTAAACATTAACATAGCAAAATAGGAGAGTCATCTACAGCATATATCTGTGATACAAAATCAGAGCCCAAATTTTTGCCCAAAAATATATAATATAGTTAATTACTGTTCATCTTCTGTTAGTAGTTATCTAGTGGTAAATATATCAACAGTTGTAGGCCAAATACAGTGTGGTTACATTATATAGTTTCCCTCATTTAATATTATTTTTATTTAAATAATGAAGCTCCAACTTGAGCGTGCTGGTTGGCTCACACTTAAAATTTAAATACAAAYAAAAAAACCTAAAAATGTCTGAGGGAATAATTCCAAACTAAACTGCATAATGCCATCTGAATCTTGGGCAGAAGGATGTCTTATATCCTTCAGAAATAACCACACTACCTGTGGAATTGACTGATGAGGGTTTGGATATTGTTTCTAAACAGTGGGATAAAGTAGCCTCTAGGGCTCAGAGAAGTTTCAGACTTGTTGAATATTCATAAGGAACTTTATTGTTCTGATGAACAGATGTAGTGGTGTAGCTGTGTAAAAGCCACTGGCTTTGGAATCCATGCTGCACAATGACGTTCATACTTTTGTGAYAGTCTAAACACACATGATTCCCTAAGGCTGTGACATCTGAGTGCAGATTTCACAGAGATTTAGAAAAGAAATTCTGACTAGAGTGTTTTGGTTTTTTTCCATCAGAAATTTAAAAACTTGTCAGAGACATGCAGTGAAAAATACATCTACTGTGAAGATGGCCAGGAGTACAAAGAGCCCTGGGGAAAAAAACTGCATTAAGATTGGGATGTTGCAGGACATCTGAACTTCACCGAGAAACACAAGTAACTAAGAGACCATGCATGTAAAATAAACATTTTATGATAATTCACACATCTAAACCTGAAATTCTCAATTAAAATGATGGTAAGACATATAGTGAAACATCATTTTGAATTTGCATACCTGCATGAAAAGGAAGAGACATTTGTCAAAACCAAGACCTCCTTTAAATAAACCTGTTTCATTCCACCAGAGACAGAGATAACTGGTATATCCTAATGGAGGTGTCATTTCTTAATAACTGAGAATAAACTACAAGGTTTATAGAATAGCCTATCTAGAGCAGTATGTTAATAATACTCTGCTAAATTCTCTGTTTGCACAGAACACTTTTGAGTACAGTAAGATACAATTGAATATGAATAAATATTGAAAGGGCTGCTCTTTAAAACTCCTGTTAATTTGGGCAACTGTTCTAGATCAACCTGAATCATATGCAATTAGATGAAGTTATCTTCTCTTCACAAAAGGGGCAGATGTGTTCAGTCCTGAACTAAGACTGAACTCCAACCTCCTAAAATGCCAGGAGTTTTCATGTGTATTCTACTGMTCTGACTTTTCAACTGATACAGCATCTCACTAAAGCGCAGAATCTTAGATGAGCCAGACATTCTAAATGTTTGGCGACATAACATTAAATCATAGAATCATRGAATCATAAAGGTTGGAAAAAACCTCCAGGATCCTGAAGTCCAACTGTCAATCTAACATCAGCATCATGTTCACCATAAAACCATGTCTGTATGTGCCATATCTGCACATTTTTTAGCACTTTTAGGATGGTGACTCCAGTCACGAGACTTCCCAGGGCAGCCTGTTCCAGTGCTGACAACCCCTTCCATGAAGAAATTTTTCCTAATACCTAGTCTGAACCTCCCCTKGCAGAAGGCTAAGATTAGGCATTATTAACTAGGTTCATGTTGCAGGTTCAACAGCCCAGCAGAAGTGCATCAACACCAATGCACACAGCATGGGTAATGAACAGGAGGGGCTGGAAGCCATTGTGCAGCAGGAAACTGTGACACTGTGACATGACTGTCATCATGGAAACAWGGTGGGATGACTCACACAGCTGGAATGCTGCAATGGATGGCTATAAACTCTTCAGCAGAGACAGGCAAAGGAGAGGYGGTGGGGTAGCCCTGTATGTAAGGGAGTGTTCTGACTGTCAACAGTGTGATGAAAGTGATGAAAGGGTGAAGAGTTAATGGATAAGATTCAGGAGGAAGGCCAACAMACAGGTGTCATAGCGGGAGTCTGTTATAGACCACCCAAGCAGGATGAAGAAGTAGATAAAATACTCTATAAGCATCTGGGAGAATCATAGAACCATAGAAAATGTTGAATTGAAAAGGACCCATCAGGATCATTGAGCCCAACTCCTGGCCCTGCACAGGAAACCCTAAGACTCACRCCATGTGCTTGAGACTGTTGTCTAAATCCTTCTTGAACTCTGACAGGCTTGGTGCTGTGAGCACTTCCCTGGAGAGTGTGTTCCAGTGAAGAAGACCTTTTMCTGATATCCAACCTAAATGTTCCCTGACTCAGCTTCATGCCATTTCCTTGGGTCCTGTCACTGGTTACAAGAGTGAAGAGATCAGTGCCTGCCCCTTCACTCGCCTTTGTAAGGATTTGGAAGACCACAGTGAGGTCTCCCCTCAGCCTCTTCTTCTCCAGGCTCAACAGAACAAGTGACCTCAGCCATCCCTCACACARCTTCCATCCAGCCCCTTGTTAACAWATTTCCCCTTGTTCTTGTGTTCTTGTCTTTTCCTTGTTCCCTTCAATTTAACAGATGTCTGCTGCAAATACAAAACAGTAGAGAGGAAAGAAATCTGGAAATTGGAGTATGTGGAAGAGAACTTCCTGAGACAACTGGTAAGGGGGTCAGCTTGGGAGCACACCAACTGGATCTGCTCTCTGTGAACAGAGAAGGACTTTTGGTTGCCGAAGGCTATCTTGGGCAAAGTGATCATGAAATGATAAACCTCTTAATTCTTCAGAAGGTTCTCAAAGAACCTCAGATTTCTGGATGGCAGACTTTGTACTGTTTAGAAGATTGGTYGACAGACTGCCCTGGGAGGCAGTCCCAAAGTGCAAAGAAGTCCAGGAAGGAAATCCTAAAGGTGCAGAAGCAGTTTATCCTCATGTACCAAAAGATGAGATGGGTGAGGAAGAAGACCAGCCTGACTGAASAGAGAGATTTGGCTGGAATTCAGAAAGGAAAAGAGATTTTTGACCTTTGGAAGAAAGGGCATGGAACCCAGRTGGACTATAAGGATGTTGTGAGGTTAATGCAGTGAGAAAATTAGAAGGGCTTTGGCCACAGAACTTAATCTACCTACTCCTGTAAAAGACAGTAAAAATGTTTATATAAATACATTAAAAACAAAAGGAGACCTAAGGAGAACCTTCATAATTTATTGGATGCCTTAGAGACATAATAACAAAAAATATAGAAAGGCTGAGATGCATGGCATCCTGTTTTGTATCAGCAATAGTGTGGCCATCAGGACCAGGGCAGTGATTATCCCCCTGTGCTTGGCACTCCTGAGGCCACACCTTAAATCCTGTATCAAATTTTGGACCCCTCACTGCAAGAAAGACATTGAGGGCCTGGAGTGTCCACAGAAGGGCAATGGAGCTGGGGAGGGAYKGGAGCACAAGTGCTWTGAGGAGCAGCTGAGRGAGCTGGGGCTGTTCAGCCTGGGGAAAAGGAGGCTCAGGAGAGACTTTATCACTCTCTACAACTGSCTGACAGGAGGGTKTAGCCAGGCAAGGGTTGGCACCTCCTCCCAGGGAGCAAACAGAGGAAATGGCCTCARGTTTCACCAGGGGAGGTTTAGAYTGGATRTTAGGAAAACTTTCTTCACCAAYAGTGTTATCTAGCATTGGAACAGGCTGCCCAGGGAAGTKGTGGACTCACTGTTCCTRGAGGTATTTGAAAGATGTRTAGATGTGGTATTTAGGTTTACTGGTGAACTTGGCAGTGTTGTATGAAAGGCTGGACTTGCTGGTTGTCAAGATCTTGTCCAAACGAAATTATTCTATGAGTCTATGGTTCCATGGCTAATTATAAGATGTTTGAGAAGTGATTTATTTTTTTTTTTGAGAATGTGCTTCAACACTGAAAAAGCAACAGGAGACTAGAAAACACTAATTATATTTACGTCACATAAGGGAAGAGTCTGGGAAAGAYGATGAAAATTAAGTTCATTAAATCCAACAACAGTATTAAGACATTTTTGAGATAATGTTCACAGAGAGTTTAAAGCTGCATTTGGAGAATGAAAATGTAATAAGAATGAATCAGCATGGGTTTGGGAAGAAGAAAATATGACAAACAATTCTGATTACATTAAAATGGAATAATAATTGGCTTACATAGAAAGAAGCCTGGTAGACATTTTACAGATGGATTTTCAGGGAAGCTCTCAACAAGGTTTCACATGATGGATTACTGCATAAAGCCTTCTAAATATGGATTAGGGGATGAATGCTTAAGATGTCTAAGGAATTGCTTAGAAGATAAAAATGGAGGAATTAAAAGTGCATTTTTGTTCACCCAAGCTGGGATCTTTCATGGGAGTCCCTTTAAGTGCATTCAGCAGGACTTATACCAGGACTGTCATTKGAAGCAGAGGCCCACAGGGCCGTTGATGGATGGCTGTGTGCCCTCATATTGATAATTTAGRTGGTGCTGTAATACAGGAGAGTGACATTTCAAGGAGCTGACATGGGCTGTTTTAATACCATGTGGTGGAATATAATTTGAAGGGCTCTGAAGAAGTTCTGGACACACTGGTACTTCCACATTTTTAGCACAGGAGCTAGYAGGGCTCATAGGTTGAGATTTTGAAGGCATAAGCCAGGTTTGCCAGTAGTAAGGAATGAAATAGCACACCAAAACTTGAGGACTTGWATGCTAGTAGGATCCCATAATCTGCTCCATGAAGTGTTGTCTACAATGAAACACWCTTGAAATGCTTCCGTCCCAATGCACACAGCATGAGGCACAAACAACAGGAGTTTGAAGCTTTGGCCTGGTCCCAGAGATTTGACATCACTGGCATAAGGAAAGGCTGATGGGATGATTCCTGTGAGTGGAGTGCCCCATTGGATGGTTACAGGCTCCTCAGGAGGGACAGGCAAGGCAGGCAAGACAGGGCAGTGATGTTGGATATTAGGAAAACATTCCATGCTGAGGGGATGGCTGGGCCCTGGAACAGGCTTCCTGGGGAAGTGGTCACAGCACCAATCCCTACAGAGTTCAAGAAGAGTTTGGATGATGCTCTCAGGCACATGATGTGACTCTTGGGGATGGTCCTGTGCAGGGCTAATTGCTGGACTCTGTGATGCTTGTGGGTTCCTCCCCACTCAGCATGTTCTGTGATTCTGTGATTTTGTGMTTCTGTGAACCAATATGMGAGAACCAGGAATCTGAATCTGTTATAAATAATCAATTCACAGTGGACTTRTAGGACTTTATTTTCAGAAATTTGTATTGCTGTCCATTTAGAGTTTAGGCCAGTAGAATGTATTTCTGCTTCCTCAGTTRGATCTCTCTGGGACAAGGTGTTCTTGGTCTGGCCTGCTGAAGAAAGATGAATACTTTAAACCACTATATCTAAGGCTCATCAGAATAAATCATTACRTTCCAATACAGCTAAGGGAACTAATTCATAGAAAACTGAAACAATTTGTTTCACAGATCCACTGCTCTGTTAATGCTAACATTAACAGAGTTAATGTCTTATAAGACTGGATAAAACGTCCCATCCACTACTCTAACTRGAAAATTGTGTCAGTTTAATAATAATGAATGATACAGTCTAGAAGATAATAGGAGAAATATGCACATTTGGCATAGAGCCATTCTGTCTCCAGAATGAAACTGAGCTTGTGAGAACTGGTGTGACTTTAATTTGCAAAAAAATTAATTGAATACACAATATTTTTGAACTACTAAAGAACCAGTA
Organism: Cardinalis cardinalis; assembly: GCA_014549065.1. NCBI lineage: Eukaryota > Metazoa > Chordata > Aves > Passeriformes > Cardinalidae > Cardinalis > Cardinalis cardinalis. The sequence continues at coordinate 38,878 of JACDOX010000058.1, read as the reverse complement.
CAAATTTTGGAAGTTTCAAAGGAATCAGAAAGAAATTAAATTATCACTCTAATCTGTTCAGTTGTTTTTACATAAACATAGGAAGTAACTATATTTTCWCTTCTGAACTTGTATTTTGAGAAGCTGCAAAATGCAAGCAAGTATGTGGAAGTGTCAAAATTCCTTTGGTTTCGCTTATGGAGTTCTRAGTACATTGGCATACCATGAAACTTGTGCAGGCTTTTTGAAAAGTTTATTTTACTAAMAAGCATCTCTYRGTTGTCTCATCTTCTTGTTTGCCTTTTCAGTTACTTCTTCAAAGATGTTGCACAGTTTGGGGATAGTTTTGGTCTAAAAGCATGTTTTGGTCTATTAAAATACTTCACATCTCRAGCTGATGTTTTGGAAAGCTGAAATCTATTATTTCCTAAAATATGAAACAAGGATTAGTGGGAGGAGAGATGGATGGAGAGTTGGCAGGTTACCATCATAAGTGTTCAGGAAAATTTAAGGATTAATTTGTCCAATGTACATTAACTTAGAYCCAAAGTAGTGGGGAATAGGAACAACTAAGAATACTTGCAGAGAAAATAACCTGGGAAATATTGACAGAATAAAGAAGTGTCCCTTTCTTTTCCTCTTGTAACTACAGTGGCCACATTGCATATAGAGATTTCACTTTGCTGTTGATATTTTTTGGTGTACAATTTGTTTGATTTAAAGACCAAAGATTGAGACTGTAAATACAAAGCTCCAGATTTTCCATCCTCTTAGAAGACCTGAYTGTTTAATATATAGATCCAAACTCTATAAATACTTTCTAACATAAATCCTACTTTGACTTAAGCCTATACATATTTTCAAGCATTGCTGATGATGTAAATATGCTAGTTGATTAGAGGAACAAGAAAATAAATCCAATAATATTCAAACTGGTCATGAGTTTAGGAAAAAAAAAACAACTGTAAGAATGGTGCAGCATTGGATAAGGTGCCCAGAGACATTGTGTAACCTTCATCCTCAGAGAGGCTCAAAACCAGTCTTGCCATGACCCTAAGCAAGACCCAAATCTAGCTTTCAAGGTAGTCCTGCTTTCATCAAGAGATTTCCTCCAATATTTATCTTTATGTGTTTCTGTGGCACCTGGATTTTTTTTCTTGTTGTTTCTGCTTTTCAAATATATCAACTTATTTGATTCAGCCAAGAATAAAATGATGGTAAAAACATCTGTAGGGTAATGTTGACAGACAAATTTTCCTCAGGCTTTTAAAATTTAAAAATGTTTTGAGATTATTTCTTGGGTTTGTGGGACAATAGCCATCATTAAATTGTCTTTTAGTTGGATGTTGAAGGGTTAGGAGTTATAATATGGTCAGTAAACAGTCAAACCTACCATTSAAAGCTTTGAGCTTATCTAACATTTCCTCTGCATGCAAAGACTTTCAGTGGGATGATTGTAATGTCTCTGCCTTGCAGTAGTGAGCTGAGCCACAGATAGTGCTATCCCCAGCAAAAACCTGGTGATGCTGTGAGAGCTGAACAATGAGCTGGCAATGAAAACATAATAGCCCATGGCCAATGGCATATCTCCCACAATATTTTCCTCTGCAATGGGTAAGGCTSTACATATTTCAATTTCTACTTTAAAATGTTCATTCCCTATTTTCTCATCTTTCTCCTTCTCAAATGTCTTACCCAGTAAACTCAAAATCATTTTTGATAAGTGCATCTATATAAAGAAAATGAAGACTGAGGATCGCACAGCAAAAATGAACTTTTTCAAGTCAAATAGCTGTAGAATTATCTATACAACCCCAGAGACAGGAACTTCAGCAGAATCTCTTGCAAATTGCATTTGTGATAAAAGTTTTAAATGATACTCAATTTTCACCAGCCAGCAATAAATATAGTGCAATGCTATGTGTTGACCTTCCAAAGGCATCTGATAGAACAGATTGTAGTCAGCTGTAGGGATTTGCTTCCAAACTGTAGCAAACTAGATGTGGAAAAGGCAGTGCTATAACATATACTCCCCTCTCTAGATTTTGAACAGATTGAAAGGGAATACAGTCAGCATTCAAATACTTCTTTGTTGCCATGCATATTAAAAGCCCAGGGGTAAAACRTTGCATTTTTATTCCTGACTGTGTACATAGATAGTGCTATTCTCCATCCAAATATGCAATATGAAAACTTGTCTGCATCAGTCATTTTGAAATAATTGCTTTAATTTGGGTCTGTGGCTGAAAGTGAACACAAGACTGGTGTCAGCTCCTAGCAGTCACTTTTCCCAATAATTTCCTTTTTTCAGCTTGACAAATAAAAAATGCTTGGTAATAGCTTTAAATTTAAAATTCAGTGCCAACCAGCTGATAAGAGACTTATCAAATATTGGATTTCTCTATATAAATAGGCATATCCAAAGTACAAAGAAGATTCCAATGACTTTCATTTGTTGTACTACCTTTGTTATCAAATTTYCCACTAATCAAAACTGTCCCTTCACTTCTGTCATGTCTCTGACAGTTTTACATATCATATTTATTTATTCTACACCTCAGTTTATCAAAGTCTTGTTTAKAACATATCTGTGGTGGAGGAATGATACCCTGCATACACAAATGTAGCTGGTATTTGAGATTTTGACTTGCAATCTTGTGAGTTTTAAGCTAAGATTTAAAGGATAAAGGAAAATTGTCATTGTTTGTGAACATGAGAACAAAATACACAAGGATGGCAGAGACCRTAGTGCAAGGTGCTTAGAAATCCCATTTGGTGAGTGGTAGAGAGGCTAAAAAAGGACTTTGATTGCCCACATAGACTAGATACTGAGTTTGCAACCAATATTTGGTACTTGATTTTTTAAATGATTTGGAGTMATTTAGAGGATTAACTGAATCTTTGGAATATTTGTTTCCTACTTCTAGTTCTCTGAGTTCTCATCTTTTGCTCTTTCACATATCTTAGAATGATCTCCCTTGCCCAGTCTCAAATGTGGCTCACAGGAGAGCATTCTCTATAGTCACCAACAAAGCAAATAGGGTTTTGTGGTTTTATGGGTGATGACCCAATAATAGGCCCTTCATAAAAATAGTTGTTTTGGCAATGGAAAGAACAAAATTAAAAGAAAAGCRTTTAAAAGCAAAAATTGTTAYACARGTTGGTCTTGCTTTGGTTTACTTCATTCCTTAATGGAATATCTCATTTTCCATCAGTTTTCTGTTCTGGCACTTACACTTTCAAATGACAATTAGGTTCCTGTAGGTAGTGAAAAAAAAGAGAAACAAATGCCTTGTTTCTCTCTCCCTTTTGAAAAAATGCCTGTAAGTTCATGAAAATGAAAAAAAATTAAGTTTAGAATTAATGGTTTAAATAAAATTAAAGTGTTTGTAACTATCTTCCTTGTTCAAAACTGGAAGTTCTAAACTTAAAAAATGATACTGCAGAAAACTGGAAAATAAGAAGTGTCTGGCAGGACTGACTGTTCTTTTTCAGAGTTGAACGGTTACTCAGTTTTCTCATCTCTCTTAGGTAAAATCTCCAGTTATAAACACAAAGAGCCTGGCACTTGAACTGGCAGATGTCTCTAATGTCTGCAAACAAGCCCTGCTTACACAGTTTGCCAAGCCTGGGTGTTGAAAATGAATTTGATTATGGAGATGGCAAGAAGACCTCGTGGAGGAGTTCAGGCAGTTCCTAAAGAGAAGGAAGCTGTGGCAGGGGATGTGACTTTGGTAATCTGGGGTTTTAGTTGTGGTGCAGGAAACCAGCAAGGACATACACACTGCTGGGGTAATTAAACCTGATATGCATTCAAGTCACGTTTTTTAAGGACAAACTTAGTTTCTCTTTAGCAATGTAGCATTTTCAGAAAGATGTTTTGGGATTTGTCCTATTGCAGAGACTTAACTCTTATCCTGCTCACCAAGGGGTACCCAGTCTGAGGAAAGAGCAGAAGCTTTTACTCGTGCAATACATTTTTAGTAGAATTTCTGTGGTGATAAATTATTTATGTGATTAAATCTGAAAGCAACAGCAGATGTCTCATTACTTTTATGCAGAGATGGATCTGAGGCTGTATGAAATTTTAGTGATTCTTGATCAGCCTTGACCATAAGCGGAGAAAGAGGATTCTTGGGAACAGGCATTTATGGCTGCTTAGAGTAGATTCCTCAGGCAATTTCTAGCAGCTGGGAGATCTGCAGATCTTAWTGTGGGCTCATATTGAATCTGAAATTCTTATTTTCATATACAATTTTGTAGAACTACARTTTCTGGAAGATCCATTATATGATCTGGGACTGCAAGTTTTCTATTGCAACATGATGTGGCTGTAGCCTAAAATATGGTATAATAATTTCAGCTGTGGAAATTGCATTTAAAAGTTTACTTCATTTGTTTAYGCTCTTTTGATCTCTGGTTTCCATGTGTTAATGGATATTAATGGATCTTAGTAGTTGACTGTATATAGTTATAATTTTCCAATACTGAGTTTAAGCCGGTAGCTGTTTAATCCTAAATTTCCTTCAGATCATGAATATGCCTCTTTCAAATTTATTCTCACAGGCAATTTTCAATACATTTTCTCTCTTTGTTAAGATTAGTCTCTAATAATATTTTTTTTTATTCTTAAAGGTGTCTGAAATTYATCATAATCTAAGACAAGAGAAATTTTCTTTATTCTTCTAGCCTTTCTCTTGTTCAGTATAGCTGCTGATCAAACAGAAATTTGAAGGAGCCCTCATTTGCAACAAATTCTTTAGCTTTGTAGTGCTTCTCTTTTGTTTTGCTACTTTATACCATCCTTTTCCTCTCATTCTAGAGGCTGTAAAACCACAGCAAACAAATTACAGTTTATAATGCATGATAATTTCTCTTGCATGATARTTATGTTTTATGAACAAACAAAGTGATAGGTTGATCTGCTGCAGAGGAGAAGCTAGTGAAAATCAGAGAGTGAAAAGCTCTTGATACTCTTTGATCTAACTTTTATGGTATGTGCATTCACTTAATGGGTCATTGAACTAAGAATCAGGATTTTTTTCAAATCAGAAGCCACTTAATTTTATCCAGCCATGTACAACTATTCTATAAAACAATAGAGAAAACGGGAAGTGCAAAACAGGGGAAGAAACATTACTCAAAGAGTAGTGATCAGTTGTTATTTTCTAACTGTAGTTTTCCTGAGAACAACTACATTGGTACCTTTTCAGAGGCCAGTGCTGTTTAATAGACTCATACCAGTTTGATTAACAGAATTAAAAACAGTAACAGAATTAAAAAATACGCTGCTAAAATTACATAAAATATGGAGCTGGTAGAGGAAATTAGGGACCAGATCAGAACTGAAAATAATCCTGAAAAACTGGAGGAATGGTCTCGGAGAGTGGTGGTAGAKGATGTTGCCTCCAGTTGGCAGCCGGTCACCAGTGATGTTCCCCAGGGATCAGTGATGGGCCCAGTCCTGTTCAATGTCTTTATATTTACATTTACATCAGAAAATTTGCAGATGACACCATGTTGGGTGGGAGTGTCAATCTGCTGGAGGGTGGGAGGGCTCTGCAGAGCAACCTGGACAGGCTGGATAGATGGGACAAATCCAATGATACGAGGATACAATACAACACCAAGTACCAGGTCYTGCACTTTGGCCACAACAACATCCTGCAGCACAACAGGCTGGGGACAGAGTGGCAGAGAGGAACCTGGGGGTAGTGATTGACAGGAGGCTGAACACAAGCCAGCAATGTGYCCAGGTGGCCAAGAAGGGCCAATGGCATCCTGGCTTGGACTGGGAACAGTGTGACCTGCAGGAGCAGGGAGGTCATTCTTCCCCTGTTCTTGGAACCTTGAATGCTTGTGTCCAGTTCAGGTCCYCTCAATTTAGGAAGGATGTTGAGCTGCTGGAGTGTGTCCAGAGAAGAGCAACAAGGCTGGTGAAGAGTCTGGAGCACAAGTCCTATGAGGGGCACCTGAGGGAGCTGGGGGTGTTTAGCCTGGAGAAAAGGAGGCTCAGGGGGAACCCTGTCACTCTCTACAGCTCCCTGAAAGGAGGYTCTTGCCAGGTGTGGACTGGTCTCATCTCCCAGGTAACAGTGACAGGACAAGAGGACACAGTCTTCAGCTGCACCAGGGGAGGTTTAGGTTGGACRTTAGGAAGAAGTTCTGCACAGGAAGGGTGATTGGGCATTGGAATGGGCTGCCCAGGGAGGTGGTGGAGTCATCATTCCTGAAGGCATTTCTGAAGAAAAGACTGGATGGGGGATGTGGCACTCAGTGCCAYGGTCTCGTTRACAAGGTGGTGTTAGGCCGTGGGTTGTGGACCACTGAGCTCAAAGATCTCTTCCAACCTAGTTTCTTCTGTGACTCTRTAAAACGCAACATTTCATGTGAAAGACACTGAACTTACACAGGGAGAACAAACTGAAATCACACGGCTTGGCAACAATTCATCAAATCAGGCCCTTGGGGCAGAATGGGGGCGGAATATGGGTAACAATGTACATATCAATACAAGGGGAATGYACAGAACAAGGTCATGTTGGTGTAAACAAGGTGAGCACCATGATAAGATATATAAACAACATGATTTATAAGGATAACAGCCTGCTGGAACTGTAAAGAGACCTTTTTGCACTTTCCATGTTGATAAGAATATCTGCAGTATGTGTCTTCACATTTGGACACTGTGACTCAAGAAAGATAGAGACCAATTTAAAGGAAGCTTGCAGTGGGAAGAGGCAGAAGTCTAGAAAGAATGAGCTAAGGTAAAAGGATGAAGCAAATGGAGAAGATTAACAAGGAGAAAATTAAGGAACAGAAAACAAGTCTTAGACAATGCAGGAATATTGCAGAGAGAGAAATTTGTTCATTTTCTGTGTCCAGGATGAACGGGCAAGAAGTCCTGGCTTAAACCATAAAACTTGGTAAAATCTTTCCAATAGTAAAATTAGACAGTCACTGGGACAGGTGGAATTAGAATCTCCATTGCTGGAAATCTTTGCAGATGGTTCAGGAGTACATCTGGCAGACTACTCTGCTGTGGAGCACAGGGTGGCTCAGATTGCCTTCCAAGTCCTTCCTTGACACAGCTTCTCATGATCTTGTGGAAAGGCAGGAGCTGAAATAGATATGCTGTTGTGAGAAGGAAATGTGAAGTCACTGTGAGATGAAGGACATGATTTACTCAGGTTTGCGTTGTGCAGGATTTTATCCTACTTTCTTTGTAAATTGGTGTGAAATACAGCCACACAATAACTAGTACACCTCAAGAGCTTACCACTGSAACACCTGTGGTGTGAATTATGGAGTTAAAGAGAAAACTGTGAGGGGAGCAGTGACTGACTCTAAGCTGACAGTGCTGTCTGTGGAACTGCAGCAAGGTGCTCTGAATGGTGACTTGGCCTAAAAGGAAACATGGACAGACCTGAGACTGCCAAGCTGATCAGGGAAAAGTGACCACTTTGTGGATGTGGAATCTTTCAGTCAGGGAAAGAGTATTTTTTAAGTTCCTACCAAAATATACATCACCCTGGATACAGCTTATAGATTTATCTTTCCTTGCCAGCTGAGCCTAAATCACTTATTCAGCCTGAGTCAGAGGATTGGGTGCCTGGCTGTGACTGGTTTGTGCTTGCTTTTTGTAGGAAAGGCTCTGAAGTGTTTGCCAGCAGCTCTCTTTTTTCCCAAACACTGAAGAATCTAGGTGACATGCTTGTTCTGGTCATGCTGGAAAGTCTCAGAAATCAGATGTGAATGAAGGTGAAAGGGGAACAGGACTCCTACAGGATCGAAATGCAAAAGCCGGAAGAAGGCTTGCACTTAAACTAGGAGCTTGAGAACAGTAAAGGTAGAATAACACAATCTGTAATATTGTTCCAGTTGCCCTTTCTGTGTTACTTCATCATCCAACACAGATGACATGGAGTACAAATGCTCTCATCAAACAAACCTTTCCCGATGACCAGAACCAGAACTACCAAATCTGTTTCTGGACTTGATTTGTAACTGCTAGATTAGTTGAGCAATCCAGAGGCAGCTGAAAACATCTCAGATGTTGCTGTGCTATGTTCTCCAGCAAGGTGRTATTTTCCACTGCTGCTGTAAGGGGCATTCTCAAATGCTCAGCCTTTAGGGATTGGACTGGAAAGCAATTTCTGAAGCACTGAATTGATCTGACCAGGGATTTGAGTCCAAGCAGCATGGCAGTGGATCACCTCCATATGCTCAAGCTTGCGTCCTTTATCTTAAAAACACGATGTCCATGTCCAAATTGTCGCCTGGAGGCAATCCTTGGCATCTGGTGTCCCCTGAGCTGAGCCTGGGTGTTGTCTGGACAGTGCTACTTGGCATGAGCCAAAACCATGCAAGAGGCTGTGCTTGCAGTTAAAACAGAACAGATGATTGTGGACCATTGCCAGTATCTGTGCCTTGGCCCTGCTTTATTTGTATTGAAGTAGCCTAAGAGAAGATCTGCTAATAAAATGACTGTTCTGTGCAATACAGTAGTTCTGATTGAAGCCATATGGGATATTTCAAGAGGCTAAGGCAGCTGCATGCATATGTCAACRTATGTGGCTTCCAGAAGGCAGCTGCTCTGGGAACCAGACCATCAGATTTGAAATTACCAGACACCAGGTAATCAGCCCACTGTTTGCTTTTGGTGAGAATAGGTTTTGTAGGTAAGTTTTCAGCCAAATCATGTCTCTGACTGTGGTGTGTTGACCTTGACTACAAGCTAAGTGCCCACCAGAGCCATTCTATCACTTTCCAGTCTYAGCTGGACAGGAAGACAGAAAAACACAACAGAAGGCTTGTAGGCTGAAATAAAGGCAGAGGAAGATCACTCACTGATTATGGTCATGGGCAAAATAGACTCAGGGAAATTAGTTTAATTTATTACCAATCAAAGCAGAGCAAGATCGCATGAAATAAATCTAAATCTCAAAACATCTTTGCTCCATCCCTSCCTTCCTGGGCTCAACTTCACTCCCAATTTCTCTACCTCTTCTCACCGAGTGGCATGTGGGGACAGGGGAATGGGGTCTGTGGTCAGTTCATCACACATCATCTCTGCTGCTCCTTCCTCCTCAGGGGAAGGACTCCTTACAGTGTTGTCCTGCTCCAGTGTGTCCCTTGTAGGGTCACAGGTCCTGCCAGCAAATCTGCTCCAGCTTCTTTTTCCATGGGGCCACAGTTCCTGCCAGGACCCAGCTCCAGCATGGCCTTCCCACATGGTCACAGCCTSCTTCAGGCATCCACCTGCTCTGGCATGGGCTCTTCCATGGGCATATCTGCTCCCCCCATTGTCATGGGTGGAGTGGGAGCTTCAGACAAAGTTTATTAGAGAAGCCCTGMCACAGAGCCATGAAGTGCAGAAAGGATCCCCTTGCASTCTAAAATCCTTTTCAGAGGGGACCCTTGGGGCAGCTGGATCTAATCTCAGCCTCAGGCTGTCAATAGTTTAAGTAACTTTGTCCCACAGGTTTTACTGATGGCAAATCATATCATTTATATAAAATTAGCTATTTACTATGAGAAATGACCAGACAAAARATCTTAATCAGAATTATTTATTACACAGTAAAAGCTAAAACTACTAATAGTGTCTAGTGTACTACATTATTAAAGCAATTATATTAAAGCTAGCAAAAAGAAACAATTATTAATTAGAGATTGATGTAACTCACCAATATCAACATTTCTGGGCAGGTCTCTTTCTCTTAACCTCAAGGAGTATCSTTGGTGGGTGTCCCTGACACCCAAGGAAGCAGTCTCCACACATTCTAAGGAGGGCTATGTCAGAAGAACCTAACTTTGTGAAAGTGAACTGGACTTTTACAGTATAAATTGATTGACTGTCCATCATACATCCCCAGATCATCTGTATCAGCTTAGCATTTTTAGATAAGGATACTTTACCATATCTGCCTCACTCTCAGAGTGAGTCAGACTGGTTTTAGCATAATTCAACACAAAAACCTGCATGACATCCCCTCTCAGTCCACCACCAATAGCCTGGCAAATAGGGCATTATTTGAGTTACTTGAGCACATTCCAGGTGGAGCATCCTGCTAYAGCCATGTGCCTCCATGGGCTCAGGGGCACAGCTGCCTCACCTTGGGCTGCACAACTGGCTGCAGGGGAATCTTTGCTCTGGTGCCTGGAGCACCTGTTCTCCTTTTTCCTCACTGACCTGGGTGTCTGCAGGGCTGCTTCTCTTKACTCATCTGACTGCTCTCTGCAGCTGCTGCCACCATCACTCATGGGCTCAGCCTTGGCCTGTGGTGGGTCCATCCTGGAGCTGGCTGGCACTGTCTCCATTGGCAATGGGGAGGTTTCTGGCAGCTTCTCACAGAAGCCACACCTGGAGTTCTCCACTGCCAAGGCCTTGCCAGTGCAGTGCCCAAGCACGTGGTGTGGCTCTGTGAATGTGGTGTCTCAGGCCAAGCTCTGTGAATCCTTGTACTGTCTCAGAGCAGGCACCTGGGCTGCATGAYGGGCAAATTTGGGATGACTGCTTCCAGTGGAAACATGGGTTTTGATAAATTTTAAGGCAGTCATGACATGTCAGTTTCAGAAAGCTGTGTGTTATTGTCCTTGAAGATACAATTTTTGCCCTGGATCCTTAAGAGACCAACCAGCTTGCAAATATTCACTCTTTCAARTGCCTAAGCATGAAAGCAATGAGACTTGTAGGTTGAATGAAGTTATATATGCATGCCTAATTAATAACACTTATTTTATTTTGAAAATGTGCTAATATATATATTTTATCTGTAATTATAAAAATGAAAAGCAGAAATATCAGAACTAATATTCTAACACCAATTATTGCTGTGTCTTGGTTTTGAATTAATTTTTGTATTTCTTATGTAAAGTATCAACTCCTGAGGTTGCTGAGACCTTCTGCTTGTAAGTAGAGGGCTTGGTGAACTTGTGTGTCCACTTCATTAATTTAAGTAATTTTAAAAAGTAATATGACACTAAAATAAAGGTTAGCCAACTAATTAACAAGAAGAAAGCTTCAGTTCTTTACTTCCAATCTGTAGTGGGCATACTGGCTTTTTTCACTGCTTATTTGCCTGTACTGTATCCTCTGGCTTAGTTAGACAGAGTAGCAGAAACTGCTAAAATCACCATGTGTGGTTTCTTTTTATTCTTTTGACTATGTGCATTTCTGAAAACTATCAGGTGACTATTTTGACATGTCACAAATCGACTTTCTTTTACTCTGCTTTTAAATCAATGCCTTGCTCTAAAGCCAATTTAGTCACTAAAGTATTATTTTTTTTCCAGGGAATTTGGGCTGTGTCCTGAAAAACAGATAAAATATAGTGCAGTTCCTTTAAATAACAAGAAGAAAGAGGTTAGTTTGTGACTTTGCATTTCTGCCAGTGCTGTTAGTGTACTAGTTTCCTTCATCTTTCAGAATTGTAAAACATGTAGTACATGAAGAAGAAAAGAATGAAGGTAACAAATGTTTGTCACAATAGTACAAAAAACCAAATCTGATAATAATGCTTATWATGCTTTAAATAAAAAAACTAGGGTTGTTTGTTTAGGGATTTTTTGGTCACAAGAAAGAAACCTAGTGCAGAATTTCATAGGTAATTTTCCTATTAATTTATTAAATATTATTGTGTTTAAACCCAAACGTAGAAACGCAGAGAAGAAAGAAACCCTCTAGTCTCAAATGGTCTACCACAAGGCAAACCTAAACAGATTTCTTTTTACTATGGAATTTGGACAGATTTTCTTGAAACTGAAGCTCTCATGATAAATCCATGGTCYCTGTGGGTCTATCACCATAGCACACAAAATACCTTCTCTAATTCCTGGTGACAGCAGGGTGATCAGTTTTGCTGTAGATGTGTCCCAGTCGCAAAACCCCACTGATACAGGCAGGTWGTGGTACAGAGGCATCTGGTAAGCAAGAGGAGGCCAAGGCTMTACAGAGAAACCAGATTCAGCTGAACAAGAGGATGACCCTGGCTCTGAAGCATTGACTGTCTAATCCAACATAATCAGCCCTAAAATGGCCTTTCAGAATCTGGATGGMCATGTCATCAAATAGACACAGAGCTAAAAAATAACCCTGTTTATCTGACTCATAGTTGAGGCAAGATTTCATTCAGCAATGTATTTTGCCATTTCCCAGGATGAAAATAGCAGCACTTTGGATTTAATTTTCAAAATTTGTGAATCTAGCAGTTTTCATGAACCCACAGATATAGTGAGAAGTAGAGGTGCCCTATAATTTATAACATCATCCTGAGATGGTGGGAGTATTGTATGACACAGCCTGACAAGAGACACTAAACAGAAAAACACTAAACATCTGACACTCCCCTTTCCTTGGAGATTGGCAACTTGTACACAGTCTACGATCACACACTGCTGAAAAAGTTCTTGCTGTTGCTGACATATCATTGAAGATGGGGCAAAATACTTCTTTAATTTCACTGCTTTTCCCCAGTTAGAATCATAGGTACTTTTCAGAAAAAAAAATAAACTGCTTTCATGTTGATGTTAAGGTGATAAATWACAAAGTAAATGCTACTACTATAAAATGTGAAAACCTGCACTACCTGCTAGGTATTCAGTATTACTGTGGTGGTCCAAGAAGAGAGCATTGGTGGGTATCACCTGAGATGTGAGTTTAACTACTGATGAGCCAAACTGGTCATGGCCTTAGCAAACTGAGACCTTACTTGCTGTAAAGAGTTTTGCAAGTGGTGCAGAGAGGAAATCTTCTGAGATATGTTTGTAAGCTGATAAGTGGTTTGGGACATGTTTGTGAAGATTTCCTCAGCTRTGAGGACCAGTATAGGATTCTCCAACACGGAAGTGCTCTGGTTTCAGGATGGGGATGTGGGCAGCAAAGCTGAGTGGGAGCAGAGATTATCAAATATGTTATGTCAYGAGAATGACTGGCTGTCTCAGGAAGGAGGCTGATTACTCAGGCCCCCTGAAGCTACTCAGCACTGAGAGAGATTCCAGGTACAGTAACTGTGGTGGACAAGATGGTCATCATGGATAGCCTGTACCTCATGTAGAGGCCATGCTGAAGGACAGGGATGAGCCAGCCACCTTCCACAGAAGACAGAAGAATGTCCTTAGGACCCTGCCACTTGGTGACACAGAGAACTACTGAAAGCAAAACCCTACCATGGGGTGGGGAAGGTGCAAACTCACACCATTCTATTTCTGTTGCATTAGATTTCACTGCTTTGAGTTTAGTTGACATAAAAAAATATTTTTCTAGCTTTTATTATACAATATTTATTATTTTTTAGTTGGATGAAACCTAGTTGGCAGAGAAAAGGGTATATTTGCATTCTAAAGCTGCTAATCTCCTATGGAATCTCAATATAAGGGACAGGTTTAAGCCTATTTGTCTCATTGCTGTGACTGACTTGGGCTCTCATGACACAGACGTTTTGAACACAGACAAGAGCTGATATGAAAAATAAAAGGTAAAGTGACAAAGATCCCTGAAACTTAATGATGTACTAGGGAATTGGGGAGGGTAGAGGTGCTGCTGTGGAGGGACAAAAATACAAGTTCATATTCCAAAGYAATAACCCAATAAAAGCAGTTTTTGTGGTAGTGCTCCAAGTTTCTTGAGATAAGGAAAAATTGCATTCATCAAGAATAATGAAAAGGGATGGACCAGACCAGAAGTTGTGAGCCCTAAGTGTATCAAAGTTAGATAAGGGGATGTCTTACCATCAGCTGGGACTGTGCCCTACCRGAAGATTTTCCAGGGAGCTTGTGAGGCCTCTGTCACCCAGAACAGATTAGGAACACATCTGCTAAGAATAAAATAGATATATTTGATCCTGGTTTAAGGACTGGGTAAAGAAGGGCAGACTACCTGACCTCTTACAGGTTTGATTTGTTGATTGCAGCACAGGAGGATAAGGAAGACGGTGCTGTTTGGATAGATAAGAAAAGCTGAAATCCAGAGATTTTCTACACTGTGAAATTTAGTTATGACTGACATGTTAATGATACAGGGACTGGAATACACCTTCTGGGTTCTAGCAATGATGAGACAATGGAAGTTTCTGGGTCCTGAGGGGTAGACTTGGGGAAGCCAGGCTGGAGGATTATCAAGGTTCAAAATAGAGAAGGTTTCAAACTGTAGTGAATGGAATCAGAGGGAGAAGATGGCAAGATGCAAAAATAGCTAGAAAGAGAAATGGWGAAATTCTGTGATTATAAATGGCAGACAGATCAGAAAAAAGATTAAGAGAGGCAATCAGGATGTTCATAAAGGACAAATACCAAGAAATGAGGGAGTGGGCATGGGGGTAAGAAGAAGATATAGAGGAGTGACTATGTTGAAGTGAAGACAACTAAATTATCAGTCCCAAATTATCAGTCCTTAATGACAGAAGAAGAAAGAGGCAAGGTAAAGAAAGAAGGATGWATTCCTTCAAGTACAGTTTCTGAAGGCTGTCTTCTCATTTCAGYCTTCACTGGGACTACCTGGAGTTTCTTATTGAAAAAAGCACATTATCATCTGGCATGTGAAGGGCTCTGTTACCATAATGGACTGCTCAGGAAGGCAACTGGAAAAATTATTTGTTTCAAAAAGGTGTAACTTGGTTTGTGTTTCAGGAGTTATGCAGCCTTCTGTAAAAACAAGACTAAAGCAGCTGCTTTTGATGTCAGCTACAAATGTCAAGCCTGGTTTTCAGASTGGTATTTTGATACTATTGGAGGAACTATCAGTCTGTTTTTGTAGAAGCCCTTTTACAATACTCTAAATGTGAAGAAATTACATGATAATACTTGTACTTGCATGAGGACCTTCCTTGCAGATCTGCCATGGGCTGCTAAGGGCAGGTTTGAACCAGGTTTGTTCAAGCCCAGCATTTAAACAATGCCATAATTCTCTTGGAAGTATCTCCAAAGACTTTTGTTTGTTTCTCTTCTTTAGTGAAAAGAGTTTTTGATTTACATGTGTCCCTCACAGTATGTGCAACCAAAGATTACCATCAAATGCACAGGGAGGAGAGACAGAGACAAACTTGTGAGACTTTTGTACAAGGTAAATAAGGTTGCTAGGCACAAAGAGACACCCACTGCCTGTCCCAGCCCCATGGTCTGACCTGCTTGGGTGGAACACTCTGTGCAAGTACTGCTGAAATAAATGAGCTGTRTCAGCACAAGGCTTCCTGAAGGACAAGGTCCTAATACCCAGGAAACTCAAGCAGGTTTTTAAATCCTTCTGGCACAATAAGCAGCTTTTGCAGAGCAGGGCAGGCTATGTGGGGCTTTGTTTTTGTTTTGTAAATGGGGGTTGTGAACTCCATATTTCTTGAATAAATTATTATTGTGTGGAACTGGTTTCAACTATGCACATGCAAAATACCCTTTCTGCTCGTGTTTGGAGGAACCCCATGGCTTCTCYACCTTTAAAAGTCTGGCTGAGGGTTCCACAGAAGCAGGTTAGATTGAGCAGGATAATAAACATTTTTCTTCCTGTTAGATTCCCCAGGTACTCCTAAGAGGCACACATGTTTTGCTGAGTACTCTCTACTTATATCTACACTGTGCAATTCAGTGGGAAACACTTCAAATAATTCTCCTCTGAGAAACTTGGCCTTAACCTTTCATTAGGTTCAATAAGGATCTGCAAAGTAGGTTGTTCCACACTCCACACATGAGATAATCACTCATGTTAAAAATATGGGAAACAGAATACCCTGAAAATTGGAAGGAACTTCTTTTATGAAACAATTCAGCATGAATTTCACTGTTCAAGGAGCAAAACCATTTATTAGAAAAGAGATGAAGTTTGAAATGGAATTAAGAGAAGGATCCTTAGACAATCCTGGCTAAAATTTGCCTGGTTCAGAGCTCCACTGAGAAGCTGTATCAGTGTRTTACAAGTCCAGTGGCACCCTCCCACTGCACAGCCCAGGGCACATCAACAGCACAGTGGCTGTGTGGAACACTGAAGTCCAGCTATTTCATCTCTTGTCTCAGTTTAGGAACTCTTCCAACATCTCCAAGGCAAAGGCTCCTCCAGGTCTGCACCCCATGGGGTAGCCTGGCTGTCCTGCCTCAGAACACCCATCTGGGGGAGAACTGGTGACCTCCCATAAAGTCATTCAAGACACTTGTAATGGGAAAAGCATCCAATATATTAACTCTCTCTTAGTGTTAGAGGGGCACCACAGACTCAGAGGAGATGGAGGGCCAAGGGATCTGCAGTGAGGATCTGCCCTGTGTTTTCAAGAGAGGATTTTTTTCAATCCTCTTGAAGGAGACAATATGCTGTCCAGTCCCTTAAGAACAAGCTTTGGCTGAGGCTGTTAGCTTGGTCACAACATTGCACTGTCAGATTTTAATGCCWTTTGCTTTGGAATTGCCTCAGATCTGCCCAGCAGAGAAATTCAATTCTGTGGGTATCCCTATGTCTGAGTCATCATAGACAGTGCTAAAGTATCACTCAGTGTTTTGTTCTCTAACACTTCCTTTTATGAGACTGTTATTTTAATTGTGGGTAACTTGGCCAGATTTTTTAGGACTGTGTCTTACATGCCAGTATCCTGAAGATTTTAGCCAATGTGGTTTCATTGTGTTGTTCATTTTYCAAAATCTGCTGTTATTGTTATTGGGATGATAATGTTCATATTTTATTTGTAAAAGGGAAACTAGGGGAGGTGGTGTGTGAGTGTGAAATAGAGTTGTATTTCTTTTTTGTATAGCAGTGAAAAAAACAGTTTAAGAGGGAATGGATGTAAAAGGAAACTTTCTGGTTGCAAATCAGAGAATTTCTGACCATTTCAGATGGGGTCACAAGTTGTTTCATGTTTATAGAAACAATTATTTATACAAATAATTACATTTTAAATTATTATAATTATGCAGAGAACTGCTATATGATTGCCTGTAATAAGAGACTTGATTTATTAGCCGAGGACAGCCCTTCTATGAGTTTGTATTTTCAGCTCCTTCATTCTGTGTTAATGTAGTTCACCTTTGTAACTGCAATTTCATCCATTCTTGGGTCTTGACTAGCATTCCAGTAGTATTCTAGTCCCCAAGACAAAAGGTTTTCTTATTTATCTCCAGTGGTAGATCAGACTGGAAAATTCTATTCTGTTCTTTTCTGGTAATTTCTGTGTAAATAGGGGAGAGAGAACATTGGGTTTGCTTTTACATTTTTCTACTGTTTTAAATTAAAACCACAACTCTGCATTCCATTGTGTGAACATCAGCAAATACCATGTGTTTTCTTTGCAGCTGGCATTTTGAAAGGATATTAACTTCTTGTGTGGCACTTCTGCTTGAGAAATAGACTTCCAGCAAAATCATGATGTATGCTGTTAAATGAACTTCAAGGAGCTCTGGATTGCRGATCAAAACCTCTCTGAATAAGAAGTAAACCAGTAAAAATTGTCTCAATCAATCCAGTGTCTTACATTTCCACTAAAGGAAAACAAAAGGATGAACCTTTCCCTACTCAGTCTCAAAGAGTACCTGCAATGCAGCTCCATGGGACAACTCTTTTTATCTATTAGCCACTGTATTCAACACAGTTTTGTTTCAGTGTTGAGGAGATTAATTAGAGGAGATCAAAGATGTATTTTAGGGTCAGCTAAATGGTGTTTTTCTTTGCTTGTCCTCTTGGCCCTTAGGCTTATCTGTCTTCAGCAAGGTGGATTCCATCACTGGGAGCTCTGTTCCAGGGATGCGCTGGTCCTGCTCTATGCTGCACCTTWATGCATTCCAAAGCTGATGCTGATACTGCCACTTCAAAGGCTCCATTTTGCTTCAGGGGATTCTATCTTTAAAGCACTCAACATCAGTGGGAGGATTTGCACGTCATGTCACATCCCACTTTTGAAGTTTCTTGTTAATAGGGGTCGCCTTTGAAGACTTCCCACTCCTGAGAGGTTCTTCTCCCAGTTCTTCTTGTTGCAGGGATGTCTCTCACAAGATCTTTTTAGAAGCCCTCCTGAGGATTTTCTATCTTTAGGAACATCCCTTAAGAGCTTCTTAGTGTTTAGGCCTGAGTCTTCAGAAGAGTTTTGATATCCTTTAACAAGTTCCTGCTTGTGAGACAGCCATGCAGCCTCTCCTCAGTGTGGAGTTCACTGTAACCAACTCATCTAAGTAAGATGAGCGTGACCTGGACAAAACTTTTCTTTAGGAGCAGATTTCACCCTTCTCCCATTATTCAATTTTATTTAAAATTTGAATATGTATTATAAAAATGAAGACATACGACTTGTGATAATTATGGTTTTAATTAGTGATGGACAATTGCATTTCTATCAAACCAACTGACTCATGCTCAAATCCTTCACCTTTTTGGAGTAAAGTCATCTTAATTTTTTTTTTTTTTTTTTTTTCCTTTCCTCTTGGTGTTGCACTACCTTGTCCAGACTGGAAAATAACACTTTATTTAGTATGACAGACCTTAATAAAACCAGAAGTAGTGGAAAACTTATTTGAAAGTCTCTTATGAGGTTCAGAGGTCTACATAGAAAACTAAACTATTGAGCATGTGCATGAGGCAAGTTTTGAGCTTTCTGAGTTTGTTACATGCCTTAGTATGAGTRTTGTCAGATGAATTGTTTCAGAATACTGGTGCATGATTTGAGAATCTACTGTAATTTTTGTGGAAAGTTCTGTAAGTGAAAGGAAAAGGCAAACATGGATATTAAAAGTTTAAAATTAGATGTTAATTGCATACATTTTTTACAAGTTCATGTATTTCCATCATCCCAATTTTCATTCCAACGAATTGGGAATGTGCTTTTAGAATTCTTCACTGTCAGATGTCTTTCTTCTTGTGTTTACATTTTACTGGGTTTTTTTTAAGTTGACATCCCTGGCATTGTGGCCTTGGAATACGTGAGAAAGAYGGAAGAGAAGCTCCCTTGGAAAGTCACAAAGAAGAAAGATATTACAGCAACATTATGCAAGTCAGGCTAGAAAACATGAAAATACTTTTAGAAAGCATTAAATGGAGGAGAAAACAGTTACATGAGCATAGGAATAAAGTCAGTCTGGTGTTCACTGTGTTTTTACCCTCTGACTGTTTCATATGTTAACCAGGAGAAAGGACAGCAGGTGCACTGGGGAGAGCCTGGGGGCCTTGACCAAGACCTGGATCAATGCTGGACCTTTCACTCTTGAGATGATCTAGAGAGAGAACTCACTGGAGCAGGAAAGAATGAGAGGTTGGTTGAGATGTGTTTTGAACTACTTGAAAGGAGAGAGAAAGCAAAGTAGCAACTCTAGGAGCTGCAAAGCAAAGGTGAGTGGAACAACTTCATGACAAAGAGCTCAGATGTAGCTAAATGCCAAAAACCTTGCTTGGGAATAATTTAGTCCCTTGAACTGAAAAAAAAAAAAGAGACAACAGGCAAGAGGAAATACTTAAATSAATGAGGAAATAAGGTTACGTAAATGAGACAATCTGTGGGCCAATTATCTTCACTCTCAGACAGGAAATATCTTCCTTTGGAAGCTCACAGATGAAAACTTGGTGTGAAAGACTTTTTTTATTCTAAAATTCTGCATCATTGGCATGCCATAAAGTGGATTATGTGTAATAACGTCTATTATGAAATTAAYAGTGCGTTCTTTTGAATAGGCTTTCATTTTAAAATGCATTCTTGTTTTTGCAGAGAACAATGTTTGTGCTTATTGAAGAGAGGACAAAGCAAGATACATCTACTGGCATGCCAAGAATGTCTTTTTTTTCTTCTTAAGATATTAAAARTTTTATGAAGAGGTATTTTAGTAGAAGGTTTCATGGTGTTTCAAGAAACATAAGATGCTTTGAAGAAGAAAATATAAGGAGATGTTTTACTTGGTAGTATAATATGAGCTGGTTGTGATATCCTGGAAAAATTGTTCCTGGCAAAGGATGGCGCAGAGAAAACCCTTACTTGTATATCAATTGGAGAAAAGAAACATAAATGTATTGATTACTATATCATGATATAGGCTGAAATCAATACATACTTAAAGAAAATACTTGTTTTCACAAAACTAAATTGTTTTTCTCTGGAAAATTGTTTCTTCAGGCRTTCCAGCATTGTCTAGTCATGTCTAGTTCCCAAAGCAAAAAAAAARCCCTTAGGCTGTTTGCAATAAGGTTTTCACTCTGACCAATACTTGTGCTGTCTCAGCCTCTGATAGTCAGGCTTATGTTGAAGTATATTCCATTATAATCAGTTTTGTTTGATATCTCTCATTTAAATTCTCAAACACAATTTTCTGGTTCTCCTTTTAAAGATACTAATGTTTTCATCAATGATGTCAAGTTCTAAGCAAAAATCAATACAATTTTTTTCTGGTCTTCTGAAATCAAGACTTTTCCAATCTCAAATTACTCACATTCATTCTGTGTGAAATAAATTAAGTTTTCTGCTCATAATGAGAGATTATTGTGATAAATATCAAACATGACTTTGAATGAAATGCAGAGCTGTACAATCCATACTTAGTAAGAGATACCATCTTGAATAAGGTCAGAATAATTTTTGAAGCTAAGAAAGAAAAGATAATTTGGAGCAGAAATAGCTAGTTAGGAAAAAACCAAACCCTGGCTAACAAGAAAAACCTCAGTGGCTCCTCTCAGTGTTATCTCAMACAGTAAAATCTGCTTGTTTAAGGACCTATTAATCATGGTGTGAAATGCTGCCCAATTTACATAACTGAGCAACAGAATATAAAATTTGACAGAGGAAAGCGAACATTAATTAGGCAGCTCTGGTAAGTGACAATGAGCTTCCCTGTTCTCCCTGATTTTTTTGTAGTACATACCCAGAAATTCCACACAAAATTTGGAATGTCTTGCAGGAGTTAGCTGGCACTTGTCTTTGTTTCTTATCTCTGATGTGCCCTTAATAATGCATGTTGCAGGGGACACAGTTCATCTCTGCCAGGTGAGCCCTGGGAAGCTGTTCTCCCTCCCAAGCTGTGGCTGCAGCTRTCTGCAGCCTGGTGTGTGCCCGTGATGACTGAAAGCCCACAGTGCCAGCAGCAAATGGACAGTGCCAGGCCCTCAGAGGCTGGCCCCATTCCCAGGTGCCCTTCCAGCACACTGCCTGCACCTGGCACAGGGGTGGGAGCACAGTGCTCTTTACTCTCCTGCAGCCTTCTTAGATTGTGTTTGCTGCATTTCATTTCTAACAGCGTGATAAAAAGTGCCCTGACATCGCAATGGTTGCTGTACATGCCACAGCCCCTTGGCACCCCAGGTAACACCAGGGGGGTGACCTTGATCTGTGCCCTCCACAAGGACTCAGCCCCAACCAGGGCAGTGACTGGGAGCTTTGTGACACTGGTAAAGGAAATCTGTACAGATATTAGSTCATATTTTCAATATGTTTTGTCTTTAATTAGGGCAATTCATCTTCAGAATTCTCTTAAGCTGCATAATAACATATTTTCATTGTATTTCCTTTGAAGGCACTGGAATTGTGTGTSCAGTTACCAAAGGGATGATTGGGAGCAGATAAAAGCTCACAGTTCTGCTGAGGCAAACCTGGCTGCACTGCTCACAGCTCACAGCTGTTCAGAAGGTTATCTTGGCAATCAAAAAGGTGAAAGACTGTTCTCTTCTGCTATGAAATGCTTTAGATTCTTTGGATCTTGTATTACTGATAATATGGCAGAAAAAAATATTACTTTGTAACAGAAAAAGTAACATGCTGCCAATTTGYTTTAGGTTAGCACAAATCATTTGTTTCTACCACTACCAATATAAATATTAATGCAGGGACTGGAACTTGACTTTTTCCTGCCAATTTCTGGTTCTTTTAGATTGTTTTTTAAAGATAATTTTAGCTTTCACTATAGTTTTACCACCATCAGTACGAAACTCTCTAAAACCAGTAATTCTGGGTTACAAATTGCTTAGTTAGAAAGACAGAATGTTAATATTTTTTCTAAAGATTAGTAATTGGAAAGATTTTGTGTGAGAGAAAAGACCCCAAAACTATTTCTCTTCACTGGGAGCTGGATTATATTATTATGTTAGGAAATTAGTATTGAAAATATTAAAAATAATTATAAGCATTTGCATTCCATATATGGTTCCATGTCTAATACTTGGATTTTAGCTTTGCATTAAAATACACTATCTAGAAATTGATCCTCTCTGTCAGGAGCAGGTAACATTTTTCTGAGCAACTAATAATTTAAAGTTTTGAATTGATTCTAAAAATGTCAGTAGAATTCTGTCACCAGAATTACAGTATTTACATCAAAGCCACAATACACTCCTTGCTTGGGCAGGTGTAGTGACATGAGAGATATTTTATTAATCCACTGTTTACTTAAAGGAAACCCTTTCTTCCAACCATTTTTTATGACCTTTAGAAAGAAATCTAGAGACCAATATGAATCACAGATTGTTGTGTGACATTGATGGAGAACTTAAAGGCTCCCTAAACCAAAATCCTGTGCAGGCATATGATAAACCTTCAGCATGAAGGTTTCTGGATAAAGCATCTATATCACCTTGAACAACATAAATATTTTGCATAAATATCAATTTACATTTTATTGCTTTTGTATCCTCAGTGTAATAGGTGCTTCCAAATGTTCTGAGAACAAATGATGAAGCAGATATTAAATGGGGTATGCAGAAATATTCTCAGTAAGTTGTCCCAAGCAACTGGTAAGGTGAATATGGATTAAAACACACAATAGCAAGGAGCAGATGCAAACTGCCGGGAATGCAGATGTTTGTACATATCTGGGAATGGTTTGATTTCTGCCAAAATTCTCTTTACTGCTTATTCATTGCCCAGAACTGTCTTTTTTGCTGTACAGAGCAAAGAAAACAGAATAAAATCCTGAAAATAAAATTACAGCATTACAGTAGAAGGTAAAAAAAAAAGGTGTGAAAAAACGAGCCAGTTGGTTGAGGTGTCCCAAAACTGGTTCCATGTTTATGGCACAGTCATTTGTTTCACAAATTTATCTCCTCCTGTCCCCTTCATTTGCTCTCTTTCTGTGGCAATAAACCATAAGATCTAAGTATATTTCTGATACCTGTAATTAGCACYATAATTTTCCTCAAGAGAGAACCACTGCCACTGCCCCAGCCTCCCCCAAACTGTTGATTTTTGTATGCAAATTCTCATGCAGCCCAGAAAAACATCCTTGCAGCTCAATATAATGGAAGTTCACTGTCCTGCCAACTGGCAGTACTTGAGGAATCTGCCTTTGGGGTGGATAATAACAAATCCTATGCAAAAGTCACATCACCCTTGTATGCATCAAAGCTATTCAACACTGAGCATCACTAGCACTGACTACCCCAGGCAGGAAAGTGCACACTGGGTATGTACCAACAAAGAGAGGGTTTCTCATGTCTTATGCAGAGAGACTGCAGGAGCTTGGCCTGTTCAGYTTAGAGGAGAGAAGACTKAGAGGGGACCTCATTAATGCATGTAAATGTCTCAAAAGCAGGTGCCAAGAGGGTGGTGCCAGACTCTTTCCCGTGGTGCTCAGCAACAGGACAAGGGGCAATGGCCAAAAACTAAAACACAYGAAGTTTCACCTCTACATGAGGAGGATCTTCTTTATATTGAGGATGGCAGAGCCCCAGAACAGGCAGCCTGGGGAGGTCATGGAGTCTCCCTCTCTGGAGTCATTCCGCACCAACCTGATTGCTTTCCTATGTCACCTGCTCTTAGTGACCCTGCCATAGCAGGAGGGTTGGACTGGTTGATCTSCAGAGGTCCYTTCCAAACCTAAAAATTCTGTGGTTCTGTGATYGGGTGTCTGCTCACTGCTGGATGGAATACCACAAACATGGACAARGTGGGGAGGTCTTGCTGTCTCAGAGGCCTGAGATGTCTCTCTTAACAGCCAGGGAACATATCCTGCATACATGATGTTTCTAGATGTACAAGCAATGTGAAAAGCAAGGTAGTTTTTTAGGCCAAGTTATTTTTTGTTTGGTTTTGATATATGGAGGGCATACAGCATTGCAGGCAGAGTCTCTGCAGATCTCTGTTGTTGCTGCAGTGTGGAGCTTTAAGCTGTGTACTTGACCTATGTAGTTCTTCCTTCACACTCTGTTTCTGGTTAATAAGTGAAGCATTTTGTACTGGACAGACCCTGTGCCTCTCCCAGTGTGKAAGCAGTAGGAGCTGAGGAGGGCAGAGGGGCCATCAGCTGCAGAAACCTGTCAGTAAACCAGAACACATCAACCTTTCTGCTGGGATGCCAGCAGGGTTCATGGYCGCATCCTGGATCCTCAGGAACCATCCCCAGGGTGAAGCTGTAGGAACCAGGTGCCATTCAGGCTCTGCTCACATGGACACCCCTTCCAACATCCATGCCATTTCCTGGAAAGCTGGGAAAAGAAAGGGGCCAGAAGGAAACTTTAAAGAGGGTCAGCTTTTGTGTCTGCTGGTGTATAAGAGAAATGATGGAGATGTTTTGTTGGCATATATCAGAAAGGGGACAATAAGACACATTTGAGASGAGTGTAAGGAAGAGTTTCACATGTGATACCTCACCAGTTTGGAAGCCTTCCAGGGATGGATATTGCCTCTTGACCAGCTGCTGATCTTTCCCTTCTCCCCTCTGAATGCCTTCACAGTTTTAATCTATAAATCACTGGAACAGCTAAGTTCTTCAGTTGACATTTGAATCATCCTAACATCAGTTAAAATTCRTTGTCAGATACTTTTACCACACCACCAAGATTGAACCTTTCCCATACCATTCATGGTTTTCTACCATTTCCTTTCTACCATTTCATTCTTTCACCACATTTCAGCCCCAAAATCATCCCTGCTGCTCTTTGTATCTTTGCTGTCTGAAGATGTGCAGGGCTGCATGCCATATCCAGGAAATGTCACACTGTGAATTTATCCAGGGACTCAGGGAAAGAACATTCTCCCTGTGTCTTTCCTAATAATTCTAAATGCTTCATTTGCCTCTTTGACTGCTTCAGGGCATTGAACTGACATTTTTTAAAAAGTCTGTCCTCAACGACTTTAAGATCTCTTTCCTGAGTATATAAAACAAAGCAACTTTTAACAATAGAGAAAAGACAGAAATAGTTTATTAAAAACATCACAAGTGTGAGTGGCCAGTAGAAGTATGCAAAGAAGCTAAATTTGTTCMCACAGTATTTGCATCTGCAGCTATTTGCAGTTTTGCCACRGAATATCTCCTGRTTGATTTATTTTTTTCCTTTTGAATACTTTTTTCCCCTTTGGTTTTTTACTACCCTTGGTGGACAGCTTGTTCCCACTGGCTGGTGAAACCACYGGAAGAAGTCTGTCTCATGCCTTTTGTCCCATCTGGATGTTCCTTACCTGGGCAAGACCAAGAGCTGTCACCTGCCCTGCCTCTGAAATCCCATCACTCTGTCTTTCTGTGGGTAAATGAGGGTGGCTGAGGGATGAGGGGAGAGTCACTGCTGTAGGACCCTTCCTTCCTTCCTTCCTTCCTTCCTTCCTTCCTTCCTTCCTTCCTTCCTTCCTTCCTTCCTTCCTTCCTTCCTTCCTTCCTTCCTTCCTTCCT
>JACDOX010000058.1:0-13182 GCA_014549065.1 Cardinalis cardinalis | reverse complement strand
TGCCTGCCTTTTTTATTATACTCCTCTTCTGAGACTTCCTTCCATTTCCTGCGCCTCATCAGTGCAGAGCAGCTGTGTTCTCTGGTGACATGGCAGTGTCACTTTGTCTGCGTTGCCTCGCCCGGTGTCACCAGTACCTGCTGTCTTCAGCCTTCTCACAGTGTCTGTGCCTCCTGCAAAGCCTGGCTGGCATCAGAGCCACGTGCCCATGTCAGCTGCTTTCACTCTCACTCCAGTACAAAGACTGAAGGTCCTCATGCAGAGGTGTTAGAGCAGGAATTAGATCCTCCYTCGTACCTTGTCCCTTCCGCCCCAGACTGTCCTGTCTCACTGGAAATAAAAGTGGCTGATGAATAAATCCTGAATTAATTGACTGTGTTGGTGGGTCTMAGCAGGCATCACCCAGCATGCACAAAGCTCCAAGGGCTACTCAGACTGAGGATCTGTCAGACAGCACCTGTGCACTGAAATCAGGTAATGGGAAACAAGCAGTAAGGAAGAAAAGTCTGGTTCCTACCCAAGTCTTGCCCCGATACGAAGATGAGATGTGGGCAGTGTGTATATCCAGGTTATAAGGTCTCCCCAAGYTCCTATCAAGTCTTTTTTCTTTGTCTACTAATAGTATATCATGGTTTGATTTCCTTATGTGTATCATCATCAAGTTGTTAAAAGGTTTGTAACTAAAGCAGCCGTGCATCAGCATTCATGGAGCCATCTGTGCAATGGAGCGTTCCCACCTGTCCTCTGGTTCCTCAGGCAGCAGAAGTGCTTTCCCTCATGAGCTTCAGCATCAATATGTTGCTGTAAAAGGAACTTAGGAATAATTGCCATAATTAATAACAGTGTTTCAATTGACTTTGTAAACACGCACTAGTTCTGCCCCACAGCTCTCCAGAGGTGGATGGAGGGAGAGAAACACATAAGCTTCTTGGTAATAAATACCTGGGTACCTGGCACAGCTGTAAGCCTAGGTGGTGTTAGCAGCACTTGACACTTTTGGGTTTGGATTTTTGTTCTGACAGCTGCATTATTAAATAATGCCTCAGCATAGATTGAAGGTGGTTGGTGTAAGAGGCACACAGTTCAAGCCTTCTGGCTAGACTCATACAGTGTTTTCCTCTGACAAATGTAGGGAGTCCTCACCCCAAAAGACATCATAGCCTTGGTCCTGTCTAAGCAATTCCTGCAAGGTGAGGAACAGATGCACAATCCTCCTCAAAATGTGGGTACACAGGAAAGGTGACATACACTGCATTGCATCCCTGAGAACAGTCTGTCATCAGAAATGCTGGACCTTGCTTTACTGGCACAAATATGGACTTTGTGCTCTGAAACCAAACAAAGTACTTTGTGAGGCACGTGACCTGCCACAACCTGCTGTTTCTGCTGGCCTGGATGATGCTACTTAGAGCTGAACCACTTGGCTTTCCTTTCTCCTTCTCCCTTCTGCTACTGCTACCACTTAAGTGAAGATGCTGCCTGCTGGGTCTGAAACTGATTTATGCTCTCACAGAAGAGGAAGTGTACTGCAGTGCACAGAGGAAAAACTCCAAAAAGCACTCTGAAAATAAAGGTTGATTTTTGATTAACCATAACATCTTTGTCCTGAGTGCTGTTAGAAACAAGCATGTCCATCCTCCTAGCAKGACATGAGACACAGGCATAAGACACTGCTCAAGAACTCAGAAGTTTGGCTTTATTTAGATAAATGCCTCCCACTGAAACCAGTGGGAATAAGTTTTATAAATATCACCGAAGATCAGGGCCATTGAGGTAAAGCAATATTAAGGAATAATCCAGTGAATCTTTAAARCCACTTTCTATTAGAGTTAAGCTGTAACTAATGCTCCATTACAATTGCATACTGGAGCCCTTGGAGACTTCTTAAGTACCCACTTCAGGGAAGAGCTGCTTCATTCCAGTATGCAGTGAGTATTTGGGCAGTCCTTGCCTTTGTCYCTGGAATCTCGAGTGAGTCTTATGTCTCTGTTCCCACCTACAAAGTGGGGAAAAGTGCCATAAAAAGAAGGCACTTGGGAGTGCTCAGACACYGTGATGATTATGACAATGAGGAAGGGACATTTTAAGCATCTGGATAAATCAGAGCTAGATGCGAAAGGAGGGCAAGCATGACATTTGAGCCAGGTGCTTTTTGCATAGCAGCTCTTTCCATTTACCACTCCTTCAGGGCTGAAACTTTAGTTCAGTAATTTTTGTTGCCTTCTATTGACATTCTTTCCAAGTTTAGTGCCCTGTTTCTGAGGAAATAAATTAGACTGTGGTATAAAAATTTTAACTCAAGGCCACTCAATGTATTGACAGATTTCTTTATGCTGGGTACAAATTAACACCTCTCTCCAAAACACCTTGTATTTCCAGTTACTGCTGGGAACTCCTGTTCAGTTTATTAATTTCTGAGATTCAAGCCAGGTTGGGGGTAGAGACAGAGAGAGGGAGCATATAGATTTTTAACTGAACTTCTCTGTCTTTTAATCTTGGATATCTGCTTAAAACATTAGCTATTCTGTGCAGAACTGGGGGAAATATTATCCCAAGTCTTATCATACTTCCAGACATATTAGGAATGTTCAGGATTACACCCCACAGCACAACCCATTCAGCTGACTCCCACCTCTACCAGTGCGCAAGCTGATGTGTGAGCATCATGCCTTGAGCAGAAAGACCATTACAAGCTTTGTGTATGGACCATGGGCCTGAATTCTGCCATTCTCCCACAGCTCCACCAGATTTCAGCTTGACCATCTCTCCTAGAGGGCACTCTGTCCTCAGTGCTTGTTGCCTGATCCCATCTAGTGTCTGCCTGAGGTGAGCAAAACATGGGCAAACCCACAAGCTGAGGGCTTCACACTGTCTCTGCTTATGCACTGAGGCCTTTTCTGAAGTGTGCTCCTGTATAAAACCAGGAATTCAAAGCAAGTGTTCCAAGCCAYGTTCCAGCCTGCGAGCCTGGGCCTGCTGATACAGGCTGCTATTTGGCTAGGAGCACTCATCAATCAGGCTTCAGGAGTGGACAGAAAGCATTTACAGCCAGCAGCCTGAGCCACAAAATCTAAAACTCAGCAAGAGCTGCTTATAAATAGTATGAAACAAAGTAGTGAAAATTAATCTTGTGTATCTGCAGGGGTTTTTAGGTTAGATCTTTTTCAACATGGAAAACAAAGGTCTATTTCTGCAGCAGTCATGAGGGTTTTTCACTTTGAATTATCAAAGTTATTTCAGAGGAAAAAAAGATGAAAGGTTACCCGAAAAAAAAAAAAAATCACTCCTGCCTTCTCTTCTTTCTCCTTGCTATGGCCTAGGTTCAATCATGGCAGCACAAAGCATTGATGTGACATCTGGCACAACCAATTTGATGAGGAATCTGAGTCATAGAATCATACAATGGCTTTTGTTGGAAGGAAAACTAAAGATCATCTAGCTCCAGCCCCCTGCCATGGGCAGGGACACGTCCAACCTGGCCTTGAACATCGCCATGGGCAACCTGTTCCAGTGTCTCACCACCCTCACAGTAAGGAATTTATTCCTAATATCTAATCTAAACCTCTTCTCCTTCACCTTAAAACCATTTTTCCTTATCCTATCCACTCCATGCCCTTGTGAAAAGTCCAGTTCTCTTGGAGTCTATTTAGGTAGTGGAAAATGCTACAAAGCCTCCTGGAGCCTTCTCTAGGCTGGACAGCCGCAGCAAGGTTAAGTGAGCACTGAGGTGGTGCTGGGTGTGTGAGCTGCACGCTAAAGAAGATCAGTCACTGATGATACAAATTCTTCTTCTGGTGGCACCTGATCCAGTTTGGTGCTCCAGCCCATTTCCCCTCCCTCCTCTGAAAAGGTTGGTACCCCCAYCTCTGTGCTGCTGGATGCCAGCAAGCTCTTTGTGTAGCTGCCATCCAATCATGCCAGTGGAAACCTGGATGGAGAGCAGGACCTCCTGATCCAGTGGGGAAAGTGGAGCACCTTAAACTCAGAAAAGTGAGTCACCCCCTTGGTCATTAAAATGTTGAGGGACAGTTTACTTCCCATGCAGCAGCACTATTTTTTATTACTGGATAGGAGCAGCTGGTGAAACTGGCCTTGCTTGCATGAGCAGGGAGTAATGTCAAGATCTGAGATCCATCCRCAGGAGCTTTTTCAGCTTTTCCATAGCATGCTCAGAAGTAGGAAGACAGGGATATCAGCTGTGCAGGAATTTGGCCAGACAGCAGACAGACTGGTGATAACAGTGCTCTGGAAACAGAGCACAGCATGGCAGCACTTGTCTGAGGACCCTCCAGGAATCTCAGCAAGATGGGTCTTTTAGGGAGTGTCAGCAAAAGGAAGATTATGTCCCTCAAAAATAATTGGTGTTTTTCTGATATCTTCCAAGTGAATTTCAGATGCAGCTCTATGCTATTATTAAATTTGAAATAGGTGCTAATGCAGAGGGAGGAGGAAGCAGCTCTGTGCACAGGTACTCTGCCAGCATTTTCTAACCTTTTGAAATCTTTTAGGCTCAATGTCTGATGCTGACAGTGTCCAGGAGAGAAAGGGAAGGAGGGTGCAGATAAAATAATTGCTGAGAAGTGTGTATTTCTCTAATAAGAAACAGCAATCAAAGAGTAAAGGGGCACATTTGAAAGAAAATAGACGTAGCTAGTTATTCCTACCCCCTTCCTGGCCTTAGAGGATTTTGATTAGGCTTCTGTCTGACGAGCCTGAAGGAAGGACCTCAGTTGCTCGTCTCAGCCTTATGGATTTGTGCCAGATTTCTGGTCACATTTATACAGACTTGTCCTCAGCAGAATAGAAAAATGTCCTATTTTTAGCAATCCCAAAGATCTAGCATATGGCCTGCAGTCTATCATCCTGAGCCCTGGATGCCACGTTGCATAAAAGGAGCAGGGTTATTTGGGATCACTGCCTGGATGGGAAGACCTCCAAGGACAATCTCAGTGGTGTCACTGTTGCAGGAGGTGATATTCTTTCTTCTGAGTCCATGAGTCATCTTCCTTAATGTCACTAAATTCTTTCATGTGAAGCAAAAGTCATGAACCTGACTACTTTTGGCCAAGTTTCAAGTTTTACAGCCTCTACAATAATTTTTCAGAAGGGTGACTCTGCCTCCTGAGAAAATGGTACGTTATGGCTATCCCTCCTGAAAAGCTGTCTATGCAGTTTATTGATTTCTTTTGAAAATCTGGGCTCTTTGTATTTTGTTGTGAATTCTTTGGCCAGTCTGACTCTGAAGGATGTGAGATGTTGTAGGAAAAACATTGATGTGGACCATAAAGTGATCTGTTTATAAATGCTTTAGCAAGATCTACCCTGGTATCTTTGCCATTCTCTCTTTTCTTTAATTTGTTATCAAGAAAACAAGGGCACTGAAAATGCATTGGTTATTACCAACATAAAATTTGAACATCATGCAGAAACAATGGAAAAATGTATTTTGACCTAATTGCTCTTCTGTGTGTATCTAACAGAGCACATCCATGRTGTGGATATTAGACAATGCCTGCCATTGCTGTGGCCTGTTCAAGCCCTAAGTAAAGGGTGATGCAGGGATGGACTGAAGGGTTCAGGTCTGATCTAGATGCTTTCTCTTTCAACCTGAATTTTTTTGTCTGTGCAGACCAAAAAGTCCAAGACTCATCACCTCACAATGGTTGGATGTGCAACAAGGCCAGTAATTTCACCTAACCCATAATCTATAGACTTTCTGGATTACATCTGTTTGTTCAGCATAATGTCTGTTGTGTAGAGGCAGATGCAAGTTTAGTTATTTGAGGCCTCTTTCTTTAGATGTAGGTGAGATGCTGATTCATCTCAAGTAATCTTGTCCTAAAATTCACCTATTCCTGAAACAGCCATTACGTGAACTTTTCTCTGGGAGTAGCCACTGATTGTGAAAATCAGTGAAGTCTGTAATGACTAGCTTGGGTTAAAACAACTTCTAAAAAGGTCTTGATATTTTCAGTGAAAAGTACAAGATTAGATGAGGTAAATATAATTTTTTTCCATATAAGTCTTTCAAACTCTGAGGTTGGAGGCATCTTGAGGTATTTATGAGCAAAATCTTCCCAAGCATTACTTAATTTGGAGAGACTGATTATGATAAATCAATATTATTAAATGTTTGTTAAGAGTTTCTTCTTTCCTAACAGGAAGATGAGTGAAGCAGAGTACATTTTTTTCTCTTTCCTTTCTTGTAAGGGAAAGAAGCATCTCTGTTTATTCCCAATAAGTGTCTCAACAAAATTCTTTCAGCTGCATACTATAATATCCCCTAACTACTGGGTGGGGTGAAATCACTTTAATAAAGAGAACACACAATTTAACTTCTTCTACAAGCTCCATAATGGCACTTTTCCCACCTTTTGTTTGGTCTCTCCTGCATAGAAACTCTAGGTTTCTAAAATTACTGGGGGGTTTGGTTTTTTATGTTGGTTTTGGTTTGTTTGTTTGTTTGTTTGTTTTCATTAGAAGGGGTTTTCTTATTTCTTTGAGGGTTCTGAGATGTTTCATATTTTGCTTCTTCATTTGGTTCACAGACACATACAAAGCTGTTCCATCTACAATTTTCCTGCTCACACAAACTCACACAAATAGTTTGATGAGTTCAGTCCTGACCAGGTTTATTTCCACCCATTCTGAAATGTTTCTACCTCACCTGTGTCAGTACTCTCACAACTAAAACACCTAGCACTATGTGTCTAAATAACCCTAATCCAATTTTTACTCTCCTTAAACGTGCTGAGTTAGAATTTTATGGTGATGAAGGAGCTGTTATTAAAGCAGCTGTGTCACCCCTGCAACACAGATCAAGGGAAAGTCTAGAAGTGGGAAAATTAGACCTCTTTTATCCTAACTTTTAAGCCAGAGCTCCAGGCTTATGCATTGGTTGTATTTACACTGATAGTGAAACGCTGACCTAAATCTGCCACCTGTATTTACAGTATATACTGTGCACCCTGTTTGTGCTACAAATGCACAGCTTCAGTTGACTCCAGAAGCTGTCCAGCCCCACCTGGGAAGTTCTGCTGAGGCCTGTCTGTGCCTATGTTGTGTTCAGAACATCTTTGAACACCATGGGCTGTGGGCAGCTGCCATCAGCAAACACCAACCCTGCCTCTCCTGCTCCTGATTTTCTTCCCTTTGCGCCTGGCATCTTGTCCCTATTGCCCAGTCTTAGAAACAAGCCCAGAAGATACAAGACCACTTCTGAGAAGGACCTGGTTGTGACAGAGATTATTGCAATCAAACATGTTATGGATGAGGGAAGAGTGACTTATCAGTTTGATCTTGGGCAAGGACAATTCTCAAATTTGGTCTGAAACAGGTGGACCAATAGATCAATAGACCTCCCTGTAAGACAATCTCCATTAGCTTTGAAACCTTGACCTCTGTATCAGAGAAGCTTCACTCTCTGCTTAACATCAGGGGTGTACACTGAGACTTTGTAATCAGAAAGATATGGCATGTCTTAAAGAGGGAGACATTCCTAAACACCTGAGTTAGCCTCAAGTGAGAAGTGCCAACATGCAGAAAGGGTTCCAGTCAAAGTGCCTCTCAGTGACCATATCTGCTCTGAGCTTTGTTGTTAAGGCCTTCCTATAATCTGAAGCATTTTAAAACTTCTGCATTGCAAACTCTACCCTCCTTTTCAGTTCCCCTAGTGCCCTGATGCTTTCTTTCAGCAACAGCAAATGTCGTTTTCTTCTTTTGTCTGGGTCTTCAGCAAACTCTCATTATCCCTCCCTGCTTTTCCACAAACCTTGAAAGGCAACTGGGTGGTGAGCAGTTATTGTAGTTATTGTATGGGGCCCATGGGTCCTGCCAGCTATTCCTGCACCCCTTTGATGCTGCTGAAGTTTAATTCCTCATGCAAGGAGGGTCCACTCCCAGAGCACATTGTGCATCCCAGAGAGAACAAGCTCTGATTGTGCTGCCAGTCAAAGCACAGCAGAGTGCTGCTGGGGCTGATAATGGGAGGCACAAAGGTGGCTGAGATCACACACTAAGGAGGGGAGGGAGAGAAAGACAGACAAACTTTATTGGAGTTCAGTGGTTGAGAAGAATAGCCAGGCTCAATTGGCAGACGGTGGAACAGAAAAGGAATTTCCACAGAGGTGGTGGAAAAGAAAAGCGATGGTGTTTTATCAGTTCAGCAAAGGGCTGGGATTTTTCTTTGAGCATTGACAGACCTTCTGTTTTTTGAGCTGGTTCTTTGGCTTCTAGCCCAACCTTTGTGGTTCAAGGAAAACTACTACTTGCAGTGCTTTTGAGGCAGAGAGTATGTTAAAAATATTGGCTTTTTAGAATTACCAGATTATTTCAGTATGGGTAAAATCTTAAGAATTTTTCTCTTTCTTTYTTCYTTTCTTCCTTCAYCTTCCTCCCCCTCCCTTCCCTTTTTAAGGTAACAAGCTAAAAATCAAACAACTTTTTTTTCCCATTTTAGAAAATGTTTCCAGCTGGGGAAAGCCTTTGAACTGAGGCAAGGCCACCAGCCATTATAGGGACAAAGTGGAATAAGGATTATGAAAAGGCTACTGGTGAATGGAGGGACTTATATTTAGAAATAAAATGGGAAGATAAATTCCTTGAAAACTAGATTTTAAAAAATAAATTTAGTAGACTTTTCCTAGCTTTTTGTTGTAATTTATTCCATGCTGCATATCCATTACATAATGTATTTTTGTGTAATTTTATACCACTAGCCAGGTGTGCTGTGAATAGCTGTGTTGACTTTCAGGTCCATTGAATTTATCCAACAATAAGGATGTGGCAGCATACATCATATTGTGCAATTAATAGAAATCTTAGCTGAAAAACAACATTTCAGATTTAAAGCTCTGCTTTTTGGAAGTGACAGAGTTTGAGATTCTCTTGTTATTAGCATTCAATAGGACTGAAAATGAGACAATTACAATCAAGCACATATGAAGAGGATGAGAAAAATTGAGTGTAGGCCCTCTTCAATATAACAAACTTATTTCACTAAAATGATAAAATGAAGCAGAGTGTAAAAGGAAGATGATAAAAAGTTGGAGACAACAACAACATGCAGAAAACAAAAAAGTTTTTTATTCTCAGTTCTTTCCTTAGCTGTTTTTAGGATGCTCTAATCATCACTCCACAAGTCTAAACTCTCTAGGTCCCTGCCATAGCATCCTTTTTCTGCCTTCCTGCCCCCTAGGTCTGAACACAAGCAGGGGAGATATCAATGTCAGTAGGCATCTTTAACAATGATGCACGGTATAGAGTTTAAAAGGATGAATAATCAATTGTATTCCAGTTCTTGGTTTATAATATATGTTATATCCATTTCCCTCCCTTCACAAGCTTTTCTTTGTAGTATGATGATGCCCTTGTTCTTAAGACTCACTTCAGCTCAGTGTTTGGACATCACCTACCACAGCTAAAGGAATGGGGCAATATGAATAATAAATTTTGTAGATATGAAAGGATAAGTTGAATAAATGCATTTACATTTTCTCTCTTTGCAATACTTTCTTTACACTATGTACTTCAGACTGATCAAATATTATAACAGAAATAATTGGATAACTTATTCCATGAAAAGAGAACATATTGATATATAGAATATTATTCCTTTATCATATCAATTCACTTTTTAAACTACATTTGAATCACACTATGAATTTTGGCATTGAATTTTCTAGCATTTGCCAGATGACTAATCAGGTCAAAATCACTTTATTGCAACAAAATTGTGGTGGAATGATCTGTAATACCATGGCAGAAGTGGTTTGTGACACTAATATGTGCATCTTCATTTGCATACAACCATTTCAGTTTTTCCATTTGGCACCTCCTTGAATAGAAAGGTAACTCCCCTTATTCCTTTAAATATTGGCCTGTGGCCTGTTCAATATTAAATAAATTTGCAGTTAGACTATTTGAGACCATACCTTCCTCAAAATTAAGCAGAATTAATCTTCTTTGAAATAATTCCTTTGGGATCTCTGCCACCTCCTTGTTGCCTTTAAGAGTACTTTATTATGATCTGGTTGTTACCAGATAGTATGGTTTTAACCAGTGATATATTGGATGAGAAATGGCAGGCCCATTTGAAAAAAAAAAGGCAAAAGAATGTATGAAAGTACATATATGTAAGAAAGTCACCAATTTTGATAATGCCCCTTTAAAGTTTT
Organism: Cardinalis cardinalis; assembly: GCA_014549065.1. NCBI lineage: Eukaryota > Metazoa > Chordata > Aves > Passeriformes > Cardinalidae > Cardinalis > Cardinalis cardinalis. The sequence continues at coordinate 3,007 of JACDOX010000058.1, read as the reverse complement.
ACTGTTGCACTTTCAGTGTAGTGCTTCAATTTGTGCCTGCACAGTGTCTGCTCTGACAGGTCAGCCCTTATGAGTTATGGTGACCCAAATCTGAGATCAGTATCCAGTCACTCAATTCTGTGACCAGCACTAAATACTACCTGTGAGCTCCAGATGAATTAGTGACACCATGGAACTAATGTGGACTGGGATTTCTGAGGGATGTACTGTTGCACAGAACAGCACCACTGACAAACACACCTTCACAATGTCCTTTTCAGCAGATCACAAGTATATTAATTCCTTGGGCTTAGCTAGTCAAACAAATACTTCACCAAGCAGATCTCCTCATGCTGGGGGTATAGCAAAATTTAGGGAAAAATGTTATTTATAAAAGAGTGACAACACTGTGTGATTGCATGGTTCTTAGCAGGGATATAATGCAGGGGGTTGCTCCTGGTTTTGTCTCCAGCAGGAATGGCAAGCCAAGAAGGCTGTGTGCCCCTGTGCTTCAAGACTCGTTACTGGAAGGGCAAATTCCAGCCTAATACCCTTGGATATTGTTAGGATGATTATTTGAGCTCAACATAAAATGGTAAATAAATTGTGCATTACTGCAACATGGATTCATGCTTTGTTCTAGTTCCAGAGGCTGTTCTTTCTATCCATTTAAATGGTTGACTGAAAGTCTTTCTCATCTCAAATGTAGCTATCTATGTTCATGCATGTGCTGATTTGGGCTGGGGCAGAGTTAATTTTCTTCATAGGGGCTGGTATAGAGTGATATTTTGGATTTGTGGAAATAATTTTGAATTCAAGGATGAAATTTGGAAATAATTTTGAATTCAAGGATGTTATTGCTGTCAAGTAGGGCTTACACAGAGTCAAGGGTGTCTCTGTTCCTCGTCTCACCAGTGAGGAGGCTGGGGCTGCACAAGGAGTTGGGAGGGGACACAGCCAGGACAGCTGACCCCAAGGGACCCAGGGGACATCCCACACCACATGGTGTCATGATCAGCATAAAAAACTGAGGAGAAGGAGGAAGAAAGGGGACATTTAGAGTGATAAGATCTGCCTTCCAAGTCAGTGTCATGGATGATTGCAGTAATGACGGACACAATGACACAACATTCTGTGTTCATGCGGCAGCGGCCAACTCCTGCTGAGTGCTGCTCTCCTTAGGTGATTTTGGAAGTCCACAGTTTGTGCTGATTGGCTGAATTAGTTGCCACCTGGCTAACTGGCCAATGGCTGCCTGTGTCCCCAGCAGCCTAGACTGGTCGAGTTATATAATTGAGGTAAATAGGATTATTTATAACTGTGAGGCATCTAGGCCAGCTGTTAGCCACCACAATGGGTGATAGAGCCCTGCTTTCTTGGGGGTGGCTGAAAAGTGCCTGCCCATGGGAACTGTAGAAAGAATTCCTTGATCAGTTTTGCTCACATGTGTGGCTTTTGCTTTACCTGTTAAACTGTCTTTATCTCAAGCCACAAATTTTCTCATTTTTATACTTCTGATTCTCTTCTCCATCCCACTGGGGGAGTGAGTGAGTGAGTAACTGGTCGGTGAGTTGCCAGATGAGGTTAAACCACAACAGTACATACAGGATGAGAGATCTCTTCTAATCTTAACCATTTAATCATAAACATAAAAGATCCCACAAAATCTTCTGGGAGCAGGAGACTGCCAGCTGCCATGCCTAGTCGGGGACTAATTATATACAACACGACTAATTATATTTCACTTAAACAAAACTCTCCATAAAACTTCTGTTTAAAAGTTTATCTATATTGCTCCTAAAATCTGATTGCATTTGTGAAAGCATTATTTCCACACTACTGCCAGAATGTACTTCAAGGGTGTGTGAGTTACCACTCACATACACAGTTGGTAAGAAAGCACTTAGAACACTTATGGGAGGAAAAGCACATCGTGTCACACACACAAAAACAATTGCTGGGTGAAATTATCACAGAACAAGGACAATAAACAATTACTTGGTTGTTACAGGCTGTGTCAATAAGGTTAATATATCTCTGTATTTTCACTGTTTCTGAGCCTTTTTGTGGCAGACAGCATGCAAACATGGTATAAACTCTGCTATGTGTCTGTGTTTGTAGAACCTACAAGAATTCATAATTTCTGGAGGGACTTGACTTTTTGATTTGGCCTTTATATCAGCTCCTTGATAACAATAATGTTTTGTCATTTTTTGGCCCAAATATTGTTCATATTCAAAGATGATCCTGTGTGTTGAGAATGGAAGTTATGTTCTGTGTCTGTCTTTCCTGTAACAGCAAGTGGGAAGCTCTTCCATCCCCTGGGTGACAGAAGTTGTCACGCACCAGAATCTGGAGAAAAATCCCATCCTGACAAAGTCTTGATCCCATGAGGAGGGATTATCCACACAACAGGTCTGCTGCTGTCAGCTAGACCATTCAAAAACACCATCTCCAAGGGTCAGTCTCAAAAAATCTATGTTCCCACCCATAAAGTGATTTCTGCTGTTTATATTTTTTGGGCAGAAAATAAGATCAGTTAAAAAAGACTGTTTAAATGAGGGAAGAATATGCTCTGGACTGCTTCATGGCTCCCTTTCCAAGGACAAAATACATTAATGGGAAAAAATTGTCTCCATCTTCTCTTTCACAAGAGTTTCCAAATTTTCGGTGAGTGAAATGCAGAGGAATGAATAACGGGTCATGAATCAAGAACTATTGATGCAGAGACTATGAATATGTGAAACTCTCACACAGGCCTTTCCCTTCTGATTCTTAAGAATTCACCTTATTTTGAGCAGGAAATAGGACTTTTTACAGTGTCACAGCTGTTTTCATCTGGTCATGCCTCACACGTGAAATGAAAACTTATCCTTTTGCCTCTCTTTTCTCCCAAATGCTTTTCTCCAAATAATGATTCTCTCCTGAAATTGGGTTAATACTTTCAATTTTTATTCCTTAAGACTGTGAGCCACAAACTTCTCCCTTGAGGATCTTTGTAGTTAACTGAGCTCAGGAAATAATGGTT
>JACDOX010000570.1:168892-187227 GCA_014549065.1 Cardinalis cardinalis | reverse complement strand
CCTCTGCATTCAGCAGCTCCAAAGGGACTCCAAGCTGCTCCTCCCAAGACTTCTGTAAAACATAAAGCAGAGCAACTCTTGAGGGTCAGACCCTGTGAAAACCATAACTTCTGCTAGAAATCTGACTGAACAAGAGCATTTTTAAACTAACTTTGCCCACCAGCGTGTTTTTGAAATACACAGAGTCCCCTGCTGCTCGCTCAGAAAGAGAGAAGGTTTCAGGGCCATCACTTCTCTGCCCTCAGAGCCACTGGGAGCATTGCCATCACTTCAGAGATGATCAAYGAGACCTTGGAGGTCATGACTTGGCACTCAGACTGGAAAAATACAGAAGTGTGGCTTTTTTTCTTTTTTAGAAAAGCTGCATGAGATTCTCCCTCTGGTGCCAAGCTTAAGCTCCTTTAAAACAATGATTCTTGACTTGTTTTCATGTGCTCTCCATCAGTCCTTTCCCTGCAGTGTGGAGCAGCTCCCTTGCACTGAGCCACAGCAGCAAAAAGGAATCTTCTGCTGAATGAAGTCTTGTGAGACACAGTCATTACATGCAGAGCAAACTGGGTTTAGTGRGGCCCTGGTTCCCCCAGGGACTCCCATAATATAAATTATTAATAATAAAAATAAACATTGGCTAGCTTGAACTTCTCTTCATTCCCTTAGAGCTTATTTTTGTGATGGAATTAGCTAAATAAAGCCCACTTGAAAGAATGTTTAATTGCAAACTATCCAAGGAAAACAAAATGGAACTAATTGGTTCTTAGATATTAAACATTCAAAAGGAGATGGAAACAGCTGAAAGGCTAATGTGCATTAGGATACAAATGGTGCAGTGAGCAGCTGAGGAAAATGCAGTTTAAACTGGACTGCATTTACTTTTAAACCAGATATTCAAGTTTAGTCAGTCTGGCCCTGCCTAGAAGAAAGCTTTGGRTTGTTTCAAGCCCAAACAGAATCACAGCAGCACTCTGGAAAGTTATAAAATCAGAGGGGCAAGCTTGTGTACTGACTTCTGGGCATCATTTGCCCAGGAAACCCTCAAAAACGCTACAAAACCTCCAGGGATTGCTGCTTCCCGGAGCGGCCCTGAAAGCTCCTCCAGCCTACAGGAGCCGTCCCAGCCGGGGCTGCTCCGCGCGGCTCCTCTAAAGCAGCTGCTTTCCGGCCAGTCCGCTGCGGAGGGCTCGCAGACCCCTTCTGACCGTCCCCAAGGAGGGGGCTGTGCTTCCCCTGCTGCGGCTGCCCCGGCCTCTCGCCCGCCCTGCCCTCAGCCCTGCGGCGCTGCTGGCCATCCAGCCGCTCCACAGGCAGCAAACATGCGAGAACCCCCTTCTCACGCCCATCAGAGGTTAAAGAGGTGCCGCGCTCATTTCAGAAGYGTTTCCAGCAAGACTAGGAAGTGATGGCTCTAACGTGACTGCAGTTCGCRAACAAGAAAAATCCCTCTGCATTAAAAGGGAGCGAGAGTACATAAGTCATAACAAGAATCACACARTAAGGACAATTTTAAAAACTAACGAGTGGCAGAAGAACATTTCTCTGGAGGAGCACAGTGYGCAGTGGAATCAGGCTGGTGCTCAGCCTCTGAAGGGACACTGYCTCATCAGCAACATGTTTACCTCCCCACTTATCAATGGGTGACAGTGACGAGGCCTCTGCCGGAGATAACAAATTCCTGGAAATGTCAGGGCCCCCAGAACACCCAGCCCAGGCACACCAGAGCTGCTCCTGGAAGAAAAGGCAGACACAACTGGAGGTGCTAAGCAGAAGTTGCTCAGCAGGATCAGTCAAGATCAAACCACTTCAACATTTAGGCCAAAAGCTAATGTAATTTAAGGTCCCTTGAAATGCTATGAATACCATCAACAAACACGGCAAGAGTCACTCATGAAAATGCATTTCAGCTTTGTGCACAAAAAAATCAATCAGCTCTCTGTCTCAGACTTCTTCAAAGCCTGTGAACCCAATTGTTTGCTCCCTGAGGACCCAGGGCTCTCACTGCAACTACCACATCTGCTTAGTGTTTCCTATTTTTCAGCATCACAAGGAGTTTTTCTTAGACCCTGGATGGTTCACTCAGCATCTATGGGCCAGTGATCTGCTGAACCCCACTGGAGGTGCTCTGCAGAGCTGCCCTGGACAGTGCACAGGGCAGGGACCCTCCTGGTTGTCTCCCAAATTCAGAAATGGCCATTCAGGTAGAGAACACATTGACAAGAGATTCCAGCAATGCATTAATGCAGAGCCAGGACTGAGTCCAGAGTGATCCCATTGCAGCAGCAGGGGCAGGCAGTGCGCTCCAGGTCCTGACAGAAATGTGGAGTTTTGCTCYGTGTGACTTGGCTTCCTCAAGACAGATATTTTACAGGAAGATACAGTTTTACTGTGCTGTAAACATAATTTGACTGTTACAGGTCAAAGCATCCTCACTTATTGCTTTAAGTGAAACTAAAAGTAGTCAAATTCATACATTAACACATGGAGAAAAGATTCGTCATGTGTAACTACAGCTCTGGGGAAAACAGCAGAGAAATTGTGTCTGGAGTGGAGACCTTACCAGAAGATGCAGYGTGTGTTCTCATCCAGAGCCTTCTCCTGCAGAGCATGTTCTCCTTACAATTGTGGCTTTGTTCTTGAAGAACCAGAGCTCAAGCAATTTTGAGATACTTTGCATTKCTACTTAAATGTTTTGCACTTCTGCTGTTTGTTTGCAGGCAGCTGGGATGCCCGAACTCATTTTCTAAGGTTATTTAAATTCTTCTTTATTTGTTAACAAATTACGTTGTTGCACAACACATTGGCATGTGAACCCTTAAGGAAAAGGGAGCGGCACAACTCGGCCTGGTGGAATTAGGAAGGAGCTCCAGTGACCTCAGCAGAGTTCCACAAAGGACAGCTCGGCTGTCCCAGCGCCTGCTGTCCTGACTGGGGGAACATTTCTGTGTGCCAGGGCTCTTCACAGGGCCTCACCTTCCAGGGCCGTGTCTGGGGCTCCACTTCAGACAACAGTGACACATTTCCATCCATCTGAGCATTTGGTGCTGCACTAACAGCCCCAAGAAATGTGCAGTTACATTTACTACAAACTTACACAACGCTGTGTGTTACTGCAGGACTCAAACCCAGGCATTTCCACACTTGATCCACGCAATGAAAATGTTCTTCTCTTCTCTGCCATTCCAAAAAACCAGGTCACTCACTTGTTACAAACCCCTTGCCTCCAAAACTTCAGCAAAGCCACTGAACTGTCTGTGCAGACCCAGTCCCAGCCACATGCCCTGGCTGCACTGGAATATCCCTTTGGAAAACCCCAGCCTGCTATTTTAACTTTACAGAGTTAAAATAAACAAAATCCTTCCTTACAATCTGGAGAAATCTGCTAAACTCTCTCTGTGAAATTTCAGTTCATAATGGAAACGTCTCAGAAATTCAGTGCCCAGGGAAAGGGAAGGTTATGGAGGTGGTGTTTGTTCTGCACCAGTAGAAGTACAAACCTATTCACACCGACAKTAAAGCAGAAACATTCAGATTTTAAAGCATACTGAGGCCTTGGAATTGCTTCCCTGTTTATCTGTTCAGGCCCAGTATTGGAAAATTATATTTCCCTCTTCAAGTCTGTAGRAATTCCAATAATAAAACAGAGGTTATGTAAGTGCAGAGAATTATGGAACAATGTAAGTGGAAAATACATAGTTTTAAATTCATTTGGATAGCTCAAGTACAGCTGAACTGACATTATTCACACTTTCCAGTCTTAGTCAATACTGGATTGAAACCAAGCACAAGACATTTCAGGCCCAAAGGAGGTTTTTAAGAAAATTACAAGYGCCTATATTTCCAGTTTACAATGCCTGTCTGGGAAAGCTCCACTGCCTAAGGGAGCMGCGAGCTGCCTTCTCATGGGATCAAAGAGCAGAGATGTGAACTGATGAAGGGCACCTTTGGATCAGCCTGTAAACAAGGGCTGGTTCCACCCCAAAGAGCAGAAAGCTGGATGCAAATGCGGAGGTGTCCCAGGCAAGCAGGCTGCRGAGCCACGCTCCCTCTGCAAGCTCCATTCTAACCTGGGCAGACACAGCTCCAGGCCCAGCTCTGCATTCCTTCCACGCCCAGGGCTGGAGCTGTGCCTGCACAAGGAATGCAGCAGAGAAATGAGTTCCTTATCGGCTGGCAGATCTGACATCTTGGGTGATGTCGATGCCTGTGGAGCTGCCAGGACCCCAGAGTGGGACATGGCACGCAGCCCAGCTCCAGAGCTCCAGACTGCAATCCAGGACGCTTGGAATAAGGTGAAACTGCCTTCTAAAGCATAAGCAACTGCTCCTGACTCGGGGATACCTGGATATATTTCTCTTAGAAAGAATTTTCATCAAAGGAAAAGTGAAGATCCCAAATTTGTATAAGAATGAGTAAAAAAGGGGAAAAAATGTGTATTTCCAGACTCAGGGGCATTTGGAAGTCTGGCTATAAGAAAATAGATTTAATTATCATAACTCTCCCAGAGGGGAATACTAAACACACAAATAAGGACAGGAGGTGTCTCAGGATAACCCTGTGTGCCCATTCCCTCCCAGATCATGGGCAGCACCATGCATACAACTGCACGTGGAACATCTTTGCATCACTCCAAAGAGAGCCCAACTTCACCTTGGCTGTTGGTGAGATCAGCCAGTTGTGGCTCTCTCAGTTCCACACCAGCAGTATTTCACATTGTGCAGGGACAAGGAGCTCCCAAATGCATGGAGCACAAAGAACTGTGGAAACAAGGCTCTTGATGTCTGGATTGTGCCCTTTTGAAAGTTTTGCCTGGGCTGGGACCCTCGCGGGTGTTCCTCTCGTTACTCTCCCCAAACAGAATGCAAACCTGCAGGATGAAGATGTTGTGCTGTGGTCAGCAATGTCAAAAGGACACGTTAAGGGAATTCACATTGCATTTTGTTCAGACAAATGTTTTCATAACAGCTGAGAAAAGAGGGTGTTGAATAGAGCATCCGCTGGTTTGAGAAAAAGAAATGCTAGCTAAAGTCAAGGGCTTTGGCTACTTTAAGGCTTCCTAGGCAAGATTAAATCAAAATATTTCCTGTAAACATTCCCTCTTTTCATCAGCATGTCAGTTGTAGTAAGGAGAATGTGATCCTAATTCTCAGCATCCAAATCTGGGGTAACTATAAAGTCAAAYGTTTTCTTACTTTCACAGAAACAACTGTGACTGGAAATATTTTCCAAAGCATGTTGCAAGTGGAGGTAAGTAARTCAGCTAGCACACAGCACATTTTTAAAGGAAAAAAGTTTCTAAAARTGAATCAGGATTTAATAAAAAATGTCTCTGAGGTACGTAAGTCATGCCCATAATAGAATATTTTTCAATTTTCAACCCTGTATAGAGAATTTTAAACCAATAGCAGATGTAGGAAACAAAAGCAAAATTGTCCCTTGTTCTCTGCTGTGCACACACAGAGATAGAAACAGGGAAAGCAAGGAGAGGCTCTCAAACATTTTCCACAAGAAAGACAATTTGCTCACAATTCCTTCTCCCTTTAAATTGTTTCTGTGGCAACACATCTGGTGCTGTAGTTCTGGGCCAGAACATGAACTATCCTGCAAGAAGAAAGTGATGTTGCTGTTCTGTCTGCAGGGACGTGAGCAGAGGGATCTGTGAGCACACGTAAGCAGCTCACCCCTCCTGCCTCCCTGCACACACAACAGCAGCCWCGGATGTTTCTGCATAGCTCAAAACTGCAAGGTGTAAAGCACTTCAACAATGGCCAGAGAAAACTCTCGTGGTAAACACACTCTATGAGCCAGGGGGCTTTAAAATAAAATGATGAGTGCTTTGCTATTGCTGTTCCTACCGTGTGAAATAAATCAGTTATCCAGCTGAGAGGAACAAGGTTCATTCCCTAATCATGACCATAACTCTCCCCATGCAATGGAGCAGGACTGATGTTGATCTYTTCTCTCCAGCCCTGCACAAACACTGCTGGATCATCACCATTCACACCTGAGCTGTCAGGAGCCACCAGGCCAAAACCCCTCAAGCGTCTGTGAAACTCAGCTGCCCCAGGAGGAGCAGCTGCCCCTCCCAGAAGCGCTGAAGTCGGAAATCCCTCCCMGARCAGCAAATCCAAGCTGTGCCCTGTCCCCAGCGCAGAGCTCYGAGTGCCACCCCCAGGAATTCCTGGGACGCCTCCAGGGATGGGCACTGCAAASCAACCCGGGCAGCCCTGAGCACCCTTCCACTGAAAAATTCTTCCCAAAACATGCAGCCCTGGGCTCTTCAAGCTCTGGAGGACCAATAGATTTTACATTATGGAAATAATGGAAGTGGATTTTTGCTACTTCATCAAGCAGATCAGRGATGGATTCACGGAAAGAACATATTGAATGAGCAATAAAATGTCACTGACACAGTTACTGTCCCAATAATAATTGCATATGTTCTCCATAAAATAGTTTTTATTATTTAATTTGAAACAGCTAAATTCACATCTAGAGCAGTTACATATAAGTCTGTTTGCTAACTACACTTAGGGTATTTCTGTATTAATGACAAGATCATCTCGGTGTTCTCATCTTCTGAATTACTGGTGATTATTGCCTTGTCTGTCTGAAAACCAAGTTTTTGCCCCGAAAAGTTGAACTGAATAAAAACGATAGTTTTCAGGCATTCTGTCTTTGAAGACATACTGGTTTAAAGCAGTCTGTCCTCAGGGAGAATAAACTGGCAGCAGAAATGGAAAAGTTTAAAAAAGTGGATAAGAGCTGGTATTTCATAAATATGTATGTCCCTTTTGTGCTTCTGGAGGCAGCATCCAGGGCTGGGAACTGCAGCCAGGGCCCCGAGCACCTGTAGCCATTAAAGGCTGGCTGACATCCTCCCACAACTGGCTGTCCAGAATTCTGGAGTGTCACCAGCCAATCACCTTCCAAAATCCAGTGCTGGCCAACAACAGCCTGGATGATTCAACTGTGTCTGCTCCCTCAGCCTTTTGGCTAAGACCAAGTGTGCAGATTCAAATATTAAAGCTAGTATTTTACACAAATTATCTCCTTCRATTCCAGTCTTTCTATGTATTTCATCCAAATGGAACAAATTAATAACCCTTCAGAGACAGTTCCCCCTCCCTTGCTTTATCTTGGATAACTTTCTATCCCCAGAACCTCTGCCTTGTCCCGGTGCTCTGTGACCCCACATTGTCACTCTCAGACCCCTGAGAGTCACACGAGGATCACAACCTTCCCCTCCCCTCAGGCTGAGCCTGGTTTCCCTTTCTAGAGTGGCTCTAGCCCATCTCTCAGATCTTTATGAGGACATTGCAAAGGAGCATTTGTGAAGGAATTCATTAGCTTGGAAGGGAATAAAGTGGCGCTGGTGGCTGTGCTGTCACAGGATCGCAGCTCCCTGCCTGCATTGCTGCTCAGGAGCCCAGGGCTGGGGAGCACATTGCAGAGCAGCCGTGCTCTTGTCCTGGCAGAAGGAAACCTCCCCATCCTCCCCTGTGCCTTGGGGAGCCCATGCCACAGCTCCCTGCTGGCCTCCCTCCCCGGAGCTCCCGGCCACCCCCGCAGCTCCCGGCTGCCTCCAGCCCGRGCCCGGGCCCGGGATGAGCCCCGCCAGCTCGGGGAAGCCCTTCCACTGCCCCAGGGGGACCCAGGCTCCGACTGCAGGAGAATGCTGCCCGGTTAACGGGCGCCACCAGCTCACACGTGTTGCATCCCACACGTTTCCCTCCAGACCTGGGGCACAAGGAGGCTGGGCCTGCCACTCCACGACAGCTCCRGCCCTTTTTGGCAGGGTTTGTGCAGCTTTTCCTGCCCTGCTGCACGTGGTGCTTGTGTCAGTCACTGTGCAGGAGTYGGAGCAGCAGCAGGGAAGGGATGAGCTGCATGACACAGGAATGCAACAGAGAGGAGCTCCTCACTGCGCACTCCTGCAGCCACAGCATCTTTGGTGAGCCTCTCCGTTCAACATGCAATATTCCCTCAGACATATTTTGCACTGTTTACTACCCTTGCAMATGATCTTCCTCTGCTTTTCTTGGTTTTAATTAAGGGCTTTCCAAAAAAAAAAAAGTAAAGCACCTCATCAATAGGTGTAGCTCCCATTTTGCAGCTGTGAAAACACAGGTATGGACAGATTAAGTCTTGATCCCAACAAAGGAAATGACTGAATCAGGAGTTTGAGCACTGGTGCTGGTTCAATACTCAAGAAATGGCTCCAGAAATATATAACCTTATTTTTCAAACTCCTTCAAGTTTCTTTGGTTGATTAACAACTCTACTCCATATGGCTCAACTTATTTAAAACACTTTTTAAAAGGGGAAATTAAACTCTGTCTGAATCAAAATGTGACTGGGCTGTGACCCAAAACCTCAACTTGTATTTACACGAATAAGCAATAAAAAAACAAAGAAGGCAAATAAAAAGTAGTCTTTGCACAAAGAGAGTTAACTAAAATACAACCAGAAGATACAACCAGCTCATGCAACAACACCTCCAAAAGGCAAACTCTACGGGATGGCCTAAACCTCATCCTGCTCCTCTCACTGTTCCACCTGCCCCGGCCAGGTGCTGTGTGCCGGGAGYGCCTTCCCCCCGCATAAAAAGCTGCCGAGCCTCTCTGCGCGGCGGCAGCTCTGCAGGAACCTGGGCATGCTCTGAGGCTTGCCCACTGACAGCCCAGGTGGCCGCATGCCCCGCAGGTGACCGCATCCCTCACAGGTGACCGCATCCCTCACAGGTACCGCATCCCTCACAAGTGACCGCATGCCCCGCAGGTGTCCGCATCCCTCACAAGTGACCGCATCCCCCGCAGGTGACCGCATCCCTCACAAGTGACCGCATCCCTCACAAGTGACCGCATCCCCCGCAGGTGTCCGCATCCCTCACAGGTGACCGCATCCCTCACAGGTACCGCATCCCTCACAAGTGGCCGCATCCCGGCTCCGGTGGCCGTGTCCCCTCCAGCTGATGTCCCCTGCCGGCACCGCAGCTCTCCCCCGCGGGCCGTGCGGGTGCCTGGCGCCCCCGAGCCCGCTCCGTGCCCAGCTGTGCCCAGCTGTGCCCAGCTGTGCCCTACCTGTGTCCCACCTGTGTCCCACCCGCGCTGGGGCCGGCGGGCGCGCAGTGCGGCTCGGCTCCGCTGCCGTGGCGGCTGTCGCGGCTGTCGCGGCTGTCGCGGCTGTCGCGGCGGGTGCGGAGGGCCCGGACAGCCGCCCTTATCGCCGCTTATCGCCGCCCAGCCGGGCTCCGCTTCCAGGAAGCCGCGGCTCCGGAGCGCTCGTTCGCCGCTGGCTGCCGAGCGCTCCGCGCCGCTCGCTGCTCCCCTTCGCTCCCCTCCCTCCTTCCCTCCCTCCTCCCTCCCTCGCTCCCCCTCCGACCCCCCTGGCGCTGGCAGGGGGCTGGGAACGCGCCCGCGGCTCCAGCACACGCCGAGCCGGCGGTCACGGCCCGGACCCTCTGCCGTTCATCGCGAGCATCCCGGGCGCCCTCTCGCTTCTCTAGCCCGGGACACGCTCCCGGCAGCCCGGTAACAGCCCCGCTGCCTGCCCCCAGCTCGCACCCGCTCTGCTCCGGCCGCTCCCGCCTGTCCCACCTTCCCCAGCCATTGCTCCCTCCTCCTCTGCCTCACCCCACGCTGCCTCTTCACCGTCTCTTGAAAGGTTCCCTCCTCGTGCAGCCCTCGATCATACAACGCTAATCATCATCATCATCATCATCACCTCWCATCGCCTCCTGCCTTCCCCATCCCGCCCTTCCGCAGCTTTGCTGGCACTGGCAGATGTCATTTGCTGCTTTGATTCTCTGCTGAGCAATCCGGCCCGAGTCCTTCCTGCTGCACCCACTACTGACCTCCTTCTGCTCGGGCGCTGCTCCTCGGGCACGAGCTCCCCTCTGCCGGCCCTCAGACGCCTTCCAGGCAGTCCTGGCAGACGGAGGTGAAGCTGTCATGGGGAAGCAGCCTGGGATCTCCCTGCTCCTCGTCTCRCCCCGGGCACCCCCGCACCCACACCTCTCTCCTGAACAATGCCTGCCCGGGCCTTTTGCAAACACCCCACACAAACCTGTCCCTGCCTGGGCACAGCGCCTCGGCTGCCCCTGTGCCTCATCCATCTCATCCATCTCATCCATCTCATCCATCTTGCATTTCCCCCTGGTTTCTAGCTGCACTTCCCCGTGCCGACTGACGGACAGCACAGGCAGCCAGACACTCCCCACGGGCAAAATGAGCTGACTGCACGGAATTTGGCCGTGCCCTTACCATAACTTTATTAGTAATGCTGTTTTCTTCCTTTTGCACCATGCTCTGCAGCATCCAGCTCACACATCCTGAAGCCCACCCCACTGCAGGAGACTGAAGCACAAAGTGAAGCTCCCAAAGCTCCAGCTGACCAGAGATCCCATAGCAGAGCCTCTCAGGGCAGGGTTACTGCTTTCCTTCCCAGCTCTTTATTCAGTTGGTCAGGATTTGTATTTTCCTGTGCACATGTTTMAAGGAAAGTCTGGAAGGAGGCAGAGGAAGATCTCTTGCACAGCTGAACACGATTGTGAGGAGAGGCATGGGGGAACTGGCACACATGAAAGTGAGAGCAAAACCAGATGGGCAGATGGAGYTGCCTGAGCCAACGATTCGAGCACCCTGGGTTTTATTGTGTCAGAAAGAACTGTGCTGAGATGCAAGCAAACGTGGGTTTCACACCAGGTCTTCAAAATGCTTGGGGCTTGGAGCCCTGCAAAGGGCAGTGATGGAACACCACGGGTGTCACAGCGGGGGCACCTGAGCACCAAGCAAGGAGATGCAAGTCCATGGCTCTGTACAGGTGAGTACATGACAGCACGGTCATTGTAACTAACTCGTGGCTTGATTTTCCGGGCGTTTGGGGGTGATGATCACACCCGCGGGGTGCCCGAAGAGTCCCGCCCAGCAGATGCCGCCGCAGCTGTCCCGCCGCTCCGGGGGCTGCCGGCGGCCGAGACGGGCAGCAGGGCCCGCGTGCCCCGGCCAGGACAGTGCTGAACGCTGCGGTCACAGAGCAGGGCCTGGCCCCAGGGCTGGCCCCACGGCGGGGTGGAGCACACAAGCTGAAAGCAGCTGGATTTGTAGGAGGACGTTCGTCACAACACCAAATCTCTGCCGGAGCCCTGTGCAACCGGTTGCCCAAAAAGCCATTGCTGTTAATGCCATGTCCTCCTAACCATGAGCCTTTTAACAAAATCCACAGAGCAGCCCCTCAGCAAACACCAATAACCACGGTTCCCTCACTCCTGGTGCAGATGTCCCCGTTYACTTCAGCTGAGGAATGGCTTTATGTGTTTTTATTCCAGTTTACTTTTTATGATCTTCATTTGCTGTGTCTTCATCTGGTGTGTTTATGTGGCTGCTGCTTGGTTTTCATTATTTTTAACTGCATTTCAGATCATTTGCTCTATGGTTTTGTTCACATTCTCCTTTTCCACGAAACTCTAATAAAACACTTGGCTACAGATTTCCCAAATTGAATACTGATGTTTAGTGCAGCTAATTATGCAGCAGGGTTCAAAGTGAGTTCTATAATGTAACAATTTACATATTCCTGAAAACAATGGACACAAACCTACAAATTATTGCTACAAGCTAGTTTCACATTCTTCTGGAATTTCCTTTAGAAATACATATGTTTATTGTTCTCACGCATATGAAAAGCAGTAAATACTGCATTGCTGGCACCATTATAATATTTACAGTGAAAAAATAAAACACACTCTGACGTGTCTCAGACCTAAAGGGACATAAAAAATGCCAGTATGTTTCCTCCAGGATCTCAGTGTGCTTCACAAAAACCCTTCCCAAATTCAGCCACTCAACATCCATCMCTGGAAGCCAACAATACACAAAGATCATTTTACAGCAAAGCATTCACCGTGGCTGCAACAACATTAAACATTTAGTGCTTCAGCATCATCAGTGTTCTGGCACAATCAGATTGATCATAACTTTTTTGTTTAAATCCTGAAAAAAGCTTTTTTGTTTGTTTTCAAAATGGACCAGAGAACAGGCAGCCAACCGGCAGACCAGCCCAGCCTTCTCAAGAAGATCCAGACTAAACTGACTTTTAGAAAGGCTGCTGTAAACCAGAGCTGTGTTTATAAAAGCAAGAGCTAAAACTCAGTAGCTGGGCCCGTTGCTGTGCTCCTTTGCACCAGGCTGACTTGCAGAGACAATAATTCTTGCTGCTCCTAATGCAAGCAATATGTATGCCAGCATTTGCCTGTGGCTCCACCCCACCCCTTTCTAGTTTGTATTTTTTTAATTTTAGAATGTTACTTACATCTTCATAATGTGGAGTGCTCTGCACAGAAGTGGATTCTCTCTCAGCCCATTGATACATTGACCAGGCACTCTCATTGCTGTAACACAACAAACTGCAGAGCATGTTCCAGCAAACCATCCCTGCACAGAGCATTTGCTCCGAGCCTCTGAGGGGGGGTTATTGTGAGGTGGAACTGCATACGCATCCCCAGCTCCAAGCACATGATTATTTTTCCCTCTTTGTGCATTTATCWGTGCTGGAGTTTTTAGTTCCTGGTATTATAGCTCAGGAGGGAAGCTAAGAGACCTGCCAACAGAAGCAAAGAGTATCTTCTAAAACCTCAACACAACTGGGACAGTGGCYGAACTCACAGGATTCAGTATTTCCAAATGTGACATGCATGGAAAATTAGAATTACTTTTCAAGTCTCCTTGGCTTGTACTTTTGTAGTTTTACTTATGACCACCGCCCCAGCACTATCTGGTCAATAAACAGGGCCAGTTCTGTTGCATTAATGTGTACACACCTGACTGTTTTCTCTCTGGGGTCTCACAGGAGATTGGTGTGTTTGTGTGTGGACACATGAAAMACTGAGACAAGAAAGCCTATATTAATCTGATCATCTAATTAMAATAGAAGATTCATATTTCCCTAAAAAAAATTGTTCCCTATAATTGTTTTATATTTTTCTAAAGTGTTGATAACTTCACTTTATGACTGCAACAAGAAGTCTCTGACAAATCAAAGAAATCAAACGGGTGTGCACCATCCCTGGGAACGTTGTCCCATCCCTGGAAGTGTCCCAGGCCAGCTTGGATGGGGCTTGGAGCAGCCTGGGATAGCAGAAGTTGTCCGTGGCAGGGGGTGGAATGGGTTGAGCTTTAAGGTTCCTTCCAGCCCGAGCATTCTGTGATTTTGTGAGTGACATTTTAGAGCACGGTGACAGTAACGTGACACAGCCATTACAAACACAGGTAAGGCTGTGGGAGCGGGTAATGTCCTGGGCAGTCTGGTGCAGCCAAGGCCGCTGTTGTAATTAATTAATGGCGTAATTAACGGTGTAATTAATGGCGTAATTAATGGCGTAATTAACGGACGTCGCTCCTGTGACAGCGGCCCGGGTGAGCGGGACAGCGCGGGCAGGGCGCCCTCTGGCGGCGGCGGCTCCCGCTGCACCCGCGGGGGCGCACGGCGGTGACAGCGGCGACAGTCGCGACAGTCGCGACCCCGCGCCACGGACACGGCCAGTCCGCAGCGATTCCCTCCCCAAGAGTCCAATCCCCTCCTCAAGCACTGCGGCGCTGCCAGCTCCTGCTCTGTGTGAGCGCTCCCGCCTGACTCCTGTGCCATCCGATAATAATGCGACCTCAACAAGCAATGGTTCATTACTTTCTAAAAGCTATCATTGGTTTTGCTATCATTATATATGCAGGAATCACTGGCAAAATGCATTCATGGTGTCAGCCAGACACGGGAGCAGTCCCTGCCGTGAGCTCCCCTCCTCAGGCGTTTCTGTCGCAGCSCTTTGGCTCGCAGGGCAGAAATGAAAGGAGGCAGGCACAAAACCTTGTCAGCTCAGGAAAAGGGCTCGATGCAAGGTTTCTGGAACAGCACCGAGCAAAGCGTGGGGCACGAGGGATTTGGCCACGGGAGCACCACACAAACTCACAGAGGGAGGCCAAAAGAACACCCCGTGCTCACCCGGCACACCTGGGGGACAGGGGACACCTCAGAGCACGGGCCACTCCAGCTGGGACACCAGGCACTGTGGAACAGGAGCTGGTGCTCAGAAAACTGGGGAGTCCACAGAGGCTGCTTCACTTTAAATTTAAGGTCTATCAACCACCGTTCATGTAAAAATGTTCCTTTGTGGCAAAAGGTACAAGTGCTGCTTATTCGGTGCTGGCACTTAAGTGTCACTTATGTCACATTTACTGGGTGACAGTCACTAGCAGAGGGCAGAGCTTTCTTCACAAGTAGCCATAATATGTTTTCCAGATAAGCTTTACCGCAAAGGCTTTATTCCAAAAGGCTTATTAAGCAGAGCTTTTTATCTAAGAATATGACAAAATTTAAATCCCAATCCCAAACTTCCCAAGCAAAGTTTAAAGTAAATTTTGCAACAATTATTCCTTTAATTTGCCCTTCTTTTTCCTCYCCAAAATTCTGGACCAGGAATACTGAGTGAGTAGTGGAAAACCAAAGAGGAAATGTTCACAGATTCTTCTGTGTAAAGAACCCCTGAAGTGTGACCCATGGAGCTGGACAGCTCAGCACCAGCGCGGCTTCTCTGAGCTCTTTGGGCAGGAGAGTGAAATCATTAAACCCGCACGAGTGCAAGAGTGAGGTGTCAGCCGGGCTCACAACTGCCCTGGTTAAACAAGGGGGAATTCCAGAGGAATTCAGAGTCATTGGACACAAATGGATTACTAGATGAAGGGGAAGAAAAAGCTTTAAARGCTTTTCATTATTTTCGTTAGAAACCTCAGAGAATTTAAATTAACGTATCAGGATCGGCTTTTGACTTGCTAGCAAAGTGTTTTCAGAAAACGTCGTGAGTTTATTGCTGGACCTAGTTTGTAGCTGGATTGTAACACACCTGAAACAAATGTTTCTTTCACAGGCAGCGTGGTATGAAGTCAACCTTTCCCATAAAGGCAGACAAAATAAAAGTCCAAAAYGAAAGAAAACCCCCCAACCCCAGGAAACGATAAATATTTTATTGGAGAAGATCTCATATATGAGCTTTAAAAACAATCAATTYATTTTGTCACAGACAGGTAAGTAAATATTGCATCAAAGTAACAACTAAAGGTTCCTGGAGGAGGAGTGGGGAAGAAAAAAATGCTGCTAGTGTTCCTGACAGGAAAGAAGAACGGAAAGGCAGAAACAGGACACAAAAACTTATTACTAACCCAACTATTGTTTYCCCCTCAATAAAATAACATTTTAAAAACTCAGGCAAACAAATAAACTAAAAACCCACCCCAAAATTAAAATCCTATCGCTGTCACAATTTCAGGGTAAGCAATAAAATTTTTATTACACGAGTGCTATTTAAATACTCCTGTTGTTATAAATTAGCTGCGTTGCCATGCCCTGGGGTTTACTTGCTGAGCGTGCTCCTGTGTTTGCGTGGAGCTGTTGGGACGGAGGGTGCTCCATGGAGACCAATTGTAACAAGCTCCCCTTCTCAGATTCTCCCTCTCAGGCAGCATTTGCGAACTCACACCCTCTGCCTCAGGATCAGCSCGAGCAGCACAGAGGTATTCAGCGTATTTCCCTGCATTCCCGGGCACCTGGAAGCAGTGCTCTACAATATTTCTGCATTAGTGAACACCACATGCCTTCATGGCAGCACTGCTTTGTCTGCATCCCTCACTTACCAAGGGGAGGGCAAAAGCAATTTGAGGTCACGCTGGTCCCTAAAATTCTGCAAATGGAGTATCCAAGAGTAAATTCTGCYGTTGAAAATGCTTCTTTGTAAGGAAATGTAACTGGGACACAAGATTAACATATCAAAATTGCAGAAGGTATCAAAGAAAGTACAGAATTTATTTTTTAAAGAAAGCAGGACCTTATTATCATKTTAAAAATAAAGCTTCTCTTTTTCCCTTTTAGTTTTCTCTCCCCATCAAAAAAAMCCCTCCAGTCTCTCATCAACTCCAAGACAAGATCAGATTACAATCTAGYACATCTAACAATCCCTCCTCTGAGCTGGCACTGACAGTGTAAATAAAGACTACTTTATGTTAAATATGAAGTCAGCATAAGCCCTGACCTATGCAATAAAAGATTAGGTGGATCATCAATAACAGTCAACCTATGCTGACAGAAATTTTCTGTGCTTTACTCTTGGAAGCACTCTGTGAACTCCCAGCAGGGCTGCATGGAATACAATTCCACTTAAAACATAGGAAATCTGGGACAGGGAAGCAACATCACGGCACAATCTCACTATACTGCACGGTGGACCTAAGTGATGGAATTTCTACACCAAAACAAACAAAGAAAAAAAAMCAGGCCTCCCAAAAAAGCTCCCCCAGCTGCTCAGAGATCAGGAAACCCAACCTGTCTTTCAACTTCCCAGAAACAGAACGTGCCATGAATAGCTTGATCAGGTCTGAATCACAGGTTGTACAGAACTTGTGACTAAAATAGCTCCGTGAGCTTACCTTACAGCAGGCACAAAGAGCCTGCCTCCCTCCCCACCTTTATCTGAGATCAAATTGTTTATCACATTCCTTCCTCATACGTCAGCTCCTTGTGATGAAAGCCAGCCAGTGATTAATATATTTTATTAGGTTGGTTCCAGTGACTTGAAATGAATTTGCCCTGACTCCTCAGGCTCGCTCCCACACCCACTGCCTGGCACTCCAGCCACGCTAGGAATGCACAATAGAAAACAAATTATCTTAGGCGATACCTCATAAATCTATAGCAGTAAATTAACTGCACAGCAGCTCCAAGCAGAAATCAGCTTCAGGAGGTTTTTCCTCCCTTTCTCCAGGAGAAAAGAGCCAACCCAACAGCTTGAAAGCCCCAGAGAAATCACTGTTCCCTTGTCTCTTGCACTCTTCTCCATGCTCAGCTCATTAAACAGAGCTGTAGAAGACAGATATGGAAAGCAGTCCAAACCCTTTCAAATGTTATAATTACAAAGTGACAGAATAAGAGGTTTTATCCTGGTCTTGCTCTCATAGCTGTAATCTGYCTCCTACTGCACCAGGATCACAGATTCTATCTGAATTTACAGGCTGAATTCCCCATGCATCCTTCTGCAGTGTAAAACCAAAACATGCTGGATAAAGGACAAGAAGACTTGAATCAGCCTAGACACCGTCTGGCAGGAAACTATACTTAACTATTAACAATATCCTCTGTGCTAATTACAGCTTCTCTTGGCTCGAGTGAGAGCTGCAATTCCTTCGCCTTTGGCGTGATGGGAGGAAGATCAACTGTACAAAAATCAGCACCGACTTAGAGGTGATTCAGCACTGGATGCTTTTTATTTAATTACCGATTACCAAGCCAGACTTGAGAACTGACTAGACACCCGCGGCGTGCCTCAGGTGCAAGGCATTGTTTGAGCTCCCATCACCGCCATCCACACAGATCTACATGATGAAACCTCACACTGCATTCTCCTCTACCAGATTTATGGATAATGAACAGACCTGTAATTCAAAGGTCTGTTGACATGATGAGATTAATGTACATGCTTTCTTCTTGTCCATACACGTGACAAGTCTTTTATTTTCAGACAGTTTACAATCTCTGGGCTTTGTACTTTTGTCAGGGTAGCTTAACTGGCCTTTAAATGAAATTGATCTGTCTCAGACTTAATACAGTAAGGAAGGCTAGCTCTGACGTTACCAGATTCCACAATTTTATTTGTGACTAAAATGAAAACAAGCTCCATGAACACCTTCACAGGTGGACACAGAGCCACATCCTGAGAGGGAGATTTCACACTTTTGGCCTGACCAAGATTTATTTATGAATGTGCAAACATCAACTAACACTGGTGCACTTTGTGTGTTACATGCACGGTATCCCGAGATTCCCGAATCACAGAACCGCCCGGAAGGGATCTTTGTCCGGAGATGGCTCAGCCCAGCCCCAAGCTCGGTGTCTGAGGGGTCGGAGCCTTGGGGGCAGCCTGACCGGGGGCTGCGGGGCTGTGAGGGGCGCAGGGCCGGGGGATGGCGGCTGCTCGGGGCTGTGGGACGGTCAGGGTCAGGGTTAGGGTCAGGGTTAGGGTCAGGGTTCGGGTTAGGGCCGGCTCCTCAGGGCTATGGGGTTAGGGTTAGGGCTGGCTCCTCTGGGCTGTCGAGGACCCGGAGCTCGGCATGGAGGCTCCTGAGGGCCGCGGGAGGATGCGGAGCCGCGGGATGGCGGCTGCCCGGGGCGGGAGRTGCCTGAGGAGGCAGCGGGAGCCGATCCGCGCTCCAGCCCCTTGCGGTACAACGGCTGCGGAGGCAGAGTCCGCACCTGCGGCGGGACGGGAGCAGAGAGCCCGCACCGGCCCCGCGCCACCGCCTCCATCT
>JACDOX010000570.1:149080-168765 GCA_014549065.1 Cardinalis cardinalis | reverse complement strand
TGCCGGAGCCGCGCGGCCCCGCCCCGGCCCGGCCGCGCTGAGGGCGGAGGCGGCGGAGCGGCCGCGGGTGCCGGGGCTCTTGGCTGGGCCGCGCCGCTGCTCGTCCCGCAGCGCTCCGGCGGACTCAGGAGCCAGAGCGGCGGACKCAGCGACCGCGCGAGGCATGAACCGGGCTCAGCGCGGGGCCGCGGGCAGCCGCGGCCTGGGCACCATGGAGGTGAAGAGCAAGGTGGGAGCCGTCGCCGCCTGAGGGCCGCGGGCGCGGGGGAAGGACTGGGCCGGCCCTGCGGGGCCGCCGGGCCGCGGTGTCGCTGCGGGGCCAGGACGGGGCCAGGACGGGGCCAGGGACGGCGTCAGCTGCTGACTCACCTGCCCGAGGGGCCGCCGGGGCACGGCCCGCCGGGGCCTGAGCGCTCCGCAGGCCACCGGGCTCGGGCGGGCGGGCCCCGGCGCTCCCTGCCCACCTGTCCCCGCTGCCCCCGGAGGTGGTGGGGTCGCCTGCTGGGTGCGCTGTCTGCGGGTGAAAATATAAATGGTTTTGAGGTGGTTTGAAAGAAAGAAAACAGGTAAGTGGAGTTGGCCCCTGAGTTTCTGGACGGACTAAAAGGCGTACAGACAAATGTGTGCTGTGGGGAAAGTGTGGGATCACTGGGCCAAGGAGGTGTTTAGAGACATACTTGGGGAGTGGACTACATGATCTCCAGAGGACCCTTCCAATCCTAACAGTTCTGTGATAATTTGCAAGCCTCAAGACCCTCTCTTTGTCCGAATTGMAGTGAGTGCGTTTGTTAGTGACTGTTTCTGTAGTTACCTTTTTTCCCTAATGATTATATCTTTCTTTAGCTTTTTGTGCGGTACAGCGTAGGCTCACAGTRGAGGTAGAGGAGAGCCCTGGCTAGCTTATCCGAAAGTGGAGTTTGCCTTCTCTTAGAGGCCCCGAGAGACTTTTACCCTGGCAGTGTTGCAGGAGTGTGTACCTGTGTGTTCCCGCAGAGATCACCCGTGTCAGGTGCTCACAGCTTTGCCCAGCTCTGTAAATTCTCCCATGCGTGTGTCCATGTGTCTTCTATGTTTTGATTTTTATTTGATGGTTAGGCGAAGTTTTTCTGATAAAACTTAGATATTCTGAGAGAAATTAGGGGTTTTTTTCTTCTGCTTTATATTTGTAATAATTTCCAGTTGTAAAACTGCTGGATGTACAGTGTGAGGCGGAGTGTCTCTATTAGCTAAAGAGATGTTGAGTTGAAGTCCCTTTTTCGTTGCCTAGGCGGATTGTAAGTGYATCCACGTGGGAGTGTGTTTTCCATTGGTGGCCACATGGCTTTCTTGGGCTGTTTTTGAAGTGGGGAGCAGCTTGTGTTCTGTCCCCTCCTTTCCTGCTAGTGAGGTGCTACAGCAGCAGTCAGGACTTGGGCTGTGGGGATGTTGAAGGATAATGATCATAGTGTTGGAACTTCTGAGTGTGAGGTTGGTCTCTACAGCCTGAATGAGGATGATTTCTTTGAAGTGTTCAATTTCCATGTGCCCTAAATCAGCAAGATACAGGAGTATCTGGTAGCTGTTATTTCAAATACCAGTTAAGTTAGCACTGTGATGGTGAAGTCTATTATTTATGCTCTTGTAATGTTGAGAATGATCAGTATGATGTGCTTACAAACCCAAATCACTTGTTTCCTCAGCCCTACTGTTTCCCCCCGTGTGTTTTCCTTGATTTAAAATCTGTCTAGGGAATCAGCCGTGTGATGTGTTCCTGGTGTTTGTACAGAGAAATGTAGCCCTAATGAATAGGGATTGTCCCTCAAGTGCATATTATGGAGCAGGATTCAAGGCATTCCTAGAACTACTTGTTACTAATGCATTATTTAACAGCACCTCAATTTAATATCGCAGAGGAGTCATCTTCCTTCTATGAAAATGAGCAATTCTGGAGAGAAAGAAGAAACGCCTGTGTGGGAGGTGGAGGGAGCCRTTCCTGCGGAGTGGCCTGGGCTTTGAAGGCTGCTCCATGATGTACAGCTCTTTATTTAGATATTCCAAATCAATAATTGTGCCTCAGCTGACAAGGCTGGGCCAGCACAGCCCAACTGTGGTTGCAGTTACATGAGCACAATCCTTTTGTTAGTTTAGTTTATTCAGTTTGGGTAGCTGCTCTGAGCTTGCCCTGGCGATTCCCCATAGTATTTGAATTCCAGTCAGCCCATCTTCTTGTCATGGAAAATAAAACTTTATACCCCAGACTAGAGTTCCTAGTGATGGTATGGAAACCCCAAGTTTCTAGTTCTATATAGTCGAGTTCTCTGTATATTAAAATTCAGGTTTTCCCCCTTTTTCATGAGTTGGAATAACATTTTTTTCTGAGTAAAATCTTAAAAACTGGTAAGCCAGAGAAGATGACTGCAGCTCATGTTCTGTCAGTGRTGGAGACTTGCACAGAGCATCTCTGTGCTGTGTTTCAGAGGACTTAAAAAGGTGATCCACAAATGAGTGTTAAGTGAGCATCCCGGGTGCCTTCCTGGTGTGCTGCCATGGCTCCCCTGCCTTCTCCCGGGGGAGTTACAGGGGAGCAGCACAGCCTTGTAAAGAGCTCAGGTGGCAAGGAGCCTTCTCTGCTTGAGTTACTCCTCCAGTGTCTCCCCTCTCCTACAACATCAAGTGCAGGCCTGTTTCGTGGGATGGAAGGCAGCATCTGTTAGAAARTGCAGACATTTCAGGGATTCAAATAATGGAATTGCACAGTTGGACTTGTCTTTTACCTGCTTTCTGATAGTATTGAGCAAACTGTGTTAGGAAATACGAGTGGGTTAGGAGTATATTGGTATTTGCACCAAGTATGTATAAAATAACATGGAAAAAAATAAAAATCATACGTTTGAAAATCTGGCCCTTTGCTTGCTGTGGTAAGATTCAACATTTACTCCAGCCTGAGGGTGAGGTTGTTGGCTTTTTGAAACTTTTATTACGGAATTGTGTTTAAGCTATGTAATCCTAGAAAGCCAAAYAGTTTCATGGCTGCCATGCCTGGGCAGTTCCTGCGGGGCTCGCACCTCGCAGCTGGGGCAGCACGAAGTCCTGCGCTGATGTCACCATTGAGCTGTGCTGCCTCTGACGTGCTGKGAGTTCCTCCCGTGGGCTGGGCTTTTGTTTGTAAGCAGGTRCGAATCATCCCTTCTGCCTCATTAGACAATGGTAGGGTAATTGCAGGTTTTTTAGAGCAGGAATGTTCCCAGATAATTCCTTTCTATGAAGCTTTTGGAGGAAGGTGGGGTGTTGAAGGTGTAGCTTGTTTTGAGTTAGCGTGGTGTTAACRTGCTAACAACGAGGTCCTTGTCTCCTGATTTTCAGTGCTTTGTTTGTATATGAGAGCTCCAAGGCTGTTATTCTCCAAAAGATTGTAATCAGGTGTGAGGTGAAGTGCACCTCCACATCTCCTGTGTGTAAGATACACCAAAGTATGTGATACTGAGGCTCAAACGTGCAYTCTGAGCACTTTGTTCCAGTGTCCTTCTGCTCTACTTAAAACTAAACTAGCTAAAGAAATTTAAATTAAAGTCTTTATTTTCASTGTAGGTCAGCAATAGAATTCACACACAAAAAAACCCAGCCAACTGAGGCTTTTTGAATTATTAGCTTATTATCCTTTTAATTCATATACARGCTGTTCTGGTTTTTGTAACCTGGCTGCTGCTATCTCTGAATTCCTTTTGACGTCTCTGGTATGTTGTGTATGTGCCTGATACGGAGGATTTAGAGTAATTTTTATCCAATATTCTGTTTGCTTTGGGTCCGGCCCTTATTAGGCAGAACACCAACATTTTACTAGCTATGTGTGGTAAAAATCACAATTTGTCTAGTCTACATCAAATGCTCATCCTTTTCTTGGCACCCGGATGAGTCTCTGCCTGCCCCCACTGTATTATTGCCTTAATAAGCAACGTGTTTTAATAAGTGTTTGCTTTAGAGATGATGTAGGAGACTGAGCTTGAGTGGATTTGTGAGCTGGGTTTTTTGTTGAATGATTATGTTGACTACAAGCAAATGTTACCCCTTAAAGTAGTGTCAGTGGCTATTTTTTTTYCCCATATTTTCTGAACCTAACCAGATTTGGAAAATCCAGGTTCTATTCCCTGGGTARAACCCTGATTTAAAACACTGTTGCAATCAAGATTTGAGCCTTGCTCATGCACAGGARTCTTCTGAATGCTCTTAATAGCAGTGGCTGTTGCCTCTGTTATCTCTCTGTAGGTAGGAGCAGAGCGGAGCTGAGATCAGCTCCCCAGAGCCGGGCTGCACGCGGGTTGTGCTGAAAAGCAGCWGCAGTCCATGTGGTCTTCACAGCCAAGGGACATTTTCACTTCCCGCCCAARCAGCCGGGGCTGTGGAGGCCGCTCAGCCTTGCGTGGGTGACCCACGGTTGTGTAACAATCTCTGCACACTGTTCTCAAGGGCACTGGTGGTTCTCGGGACCAAATTCCAGGTAGGCACATACCGCAGGGTGTTAATCACAGCCCTGCTTTGAGTGCCGCAGCAGTGCTGCCTCTGGTCTGTCCCTTGCCCAGCGTGGTTGCTCCATGAGCCCGTGAGAATCTGCAGCAGTCCCGGGTTTGTCACCCCTGAGTGCTCCCATTAAATGGAGCAGTGAAACAGCCTTGGCATGCTCAAAGGTACGCGTTTGACCAGGTACAAAACTAGTTATTACTTTGGAGAAAAAAGCCAACTGTTTTCACTGTTTTATACCATGTCAAAATTGTAGTTTTTAGTGCACTTTTAATACCATAACATTTCWGGTTTAACATGAAATAATTGTTGCTTCCATATTAATGATGTAAGGTATATTTTGTTGTAGTTTGGGGCAGAATTTCGACGATTTTCTCTGGAGAGATCCAAACCTGGGAAGTTCGAGGAGTTCTATGGATTACTGCAGCACGTGCACAAGATCCCAAACGTTGATGTTCTGGTGGGATACACAGACATTCACGGAGACCTGCTGCCTATCAATAATGATGACAATTATCACAAAGCAGTTTCTACAGCCAATCCTCTCCTCAGGATTTTCATTCAGAGAAAAGGTAAGAGCACTTGAAGAATGTGAATCATSTSTTCATCCAGTTACAGTCTGATGTATGGAGGAAAGAACCCTTCAGTCCTATTTCTTCATGTCAAATTCCATAATAATTATGAGTCATGAAATGTATTCACAGCTTGTCTCTCTTGGAAGAGCTTCCTCAGGCAACCTATTTATACTTTGTGATGTTTTGCTTATATTTAGTTGAGTTAAAGTCAAGTTAAATTTCTAGCAAATGCTTCTTTCTGGTTTTATGCATGCAAATGAAATATACTTTTAACCTCTAAGCTTTTCTGCTCTGTATGTTGGATACTTTTCACTTAAAATTCCAATCTTGTTCGGACAAGAAGAGAGACCATTACAGGATGGAAAGTAATATTAAAAATGTTATTACATGAAGTATTAAATGCAATATCAAAATATAAATTCAAGACTAACTTTGTAATATGCTACTCTTTCACACTTTCCTAATAAAACATCTTGAAGTTTTCAGTTGACAAGCTTATATCAGTTAGCAAACCTCAGGAGTGTGGGCTGCTTGCTTTGATGGTTTGCTTTTAAAAGTACTGTGTCTGCTCTGGTTGTATGTTCCTACTGTCTGCTTTTGT
Organism: Cardinalis cardinalis; assembly: GCA_014549065.1. Classification (NCBI taxonomy): domain Eukaryota; kingdom Metazoa; phylum Chordata; class Aves; order Passeriformes; family Cardinalidae; genus Cardinalis; species Cardinalis cardinalis. The sequence goes on along the minus strand of JACDOX010000570.1, from coordinate 163,095 downwards.
TCATGAAGGGAAAAAAATCCAATCAGAAGTTTGTATTTGTTCTTGTGGTGTTGTTCCTGGTTGCTGGGAAAACAGACGTCTTTTCCTTAGAAAATGCTTGGACATCAGAACCTTTTATCAGCTCCCACTCCAAAAAGTGAACAACTCCACAAGAGCCTGACACAAACCCAATATTCATAACCAGTGTGGCTGCTTGGCAGCTGCTGAGTGCTGGCAAAATGTTTGTTTTGTTTGTGTTGATAGTATAGACTGGTAAGGCCTGTGTTCTCAGTGCTGAAGTGCCAGAGGTATGAAGCATTTGCTTTAGCAGAACCTGGAGGGAGACAAGGCCTATGATTCCATCTAATCCCCTACAGTAGCCATATGACAGGAAGGGATAAGCCACTTTGTCAGACTGGGATTATTGAGTTTATATTTTAACACCATATGGTTTTAGATTGTTCCTACTGTGACAGGTCTAACGTTGCCTGTTCCTGGTGTTGCATTTATCATGCATCTTTAGTTTCCTACAATCCTTTACTTTGATTTGATCCAGGTGGGTTGTTTGTTACTTCTCTGGTGCCAGGTGTTGATATAATGCACAAAAGTAGAAGATGATGATTCCATTTTAGTTTATCAGAACAAGAATTGATGAGCAGGAAAAGCTGTGTGGGAATACCAGGTGTCACTGCCTTCCCTTGGACACGAGAGCCTTCTGCCTCTGGTGTTTCAGGGAATAAAGTGCCCAGGCTGGCACCACAGTCCCCACTGCACTTTGCTGGGAATTAGTTATGATCACACTGATCACATCTGTTGATGAAATTGAGGCTTTGCCTTCACTCTCATCTTTGCATACAGAGTAGATGTTTGTTGGATGGAAAATACAGAAACAACTTTATTCTGTATTTTATTTGTGATGGTTTGCCTGTAATCAAGGCTGGATTGGTGGAGTTAGGAGTGGTTCATATTTTGTGCAGAGTGATTTAAGTGTCCTTAATTCACAGATTGCAGCAACCTTACTGGCTCTGCCTMTGGAATGGAAAAGAAATGTCTTAGCAAATAACTGCCATTGATGGCGCTGCTTTGATCTGGGCTGGTTTGGATCTATAATAAGTGACACAAGTTACTTTCCACCTGCAAGGCTACTTGTGGCTTTCATGCATTCTCTTAAATCAGCTGAAAAAYTTTTGTGGGTTTTGTAATGGAACTTTGACTTCTTTTGTATTTCCAGCAGCAGTAGTTGGGAATTTAAGAKCTTTGAAAAAAAGCTGCTGTGGGGAAAGAGAGAAAGTGTTTTGATTCTTTATAATCTATGAAATTTTTATCATACTGTCTTAACTATTTAGAAACTTCAAGTAATTTGTGCAAAGCCAACTTGAGGTATGAGCAGATGACAGTGAAATCTAATGTAAATAGTATTAACTTCTTAGTATATTGCATCCAAGGAACACCTTGAGGGGTTGAAATGGGAGCTGCAAGATGGTTTTGCTTCTACTAATAAGCAAAGGTKGTGATAGTGGGACTCCAGAATTTGGGAAGTGTTATGCCAGAGTAACAACTCTTCTCTCTCCTGTTTGATTTTGACTTCTCATTTCTGAAAGCTTTGTTTGTCCTGAACATGTGGCTTGGTTGATGCGGTACAAAACCTGGAGATCCTGTAAATCGCAAATTATTCCTCTTAGGTTCCTCTAGTTGTATTTCACAAAATTCCTCTGAAATACTTTATAAACTGCTCCAGTGGTAAAATCCAAACTGGGGTTTGATGTTGCACAAGTCAGGATTGGCTGTCAGCTTGCAGAAAACATTCCTGGCTGGAATTTCATTCTGCAGTTTAACAGATTAACAGGTACTGTTGACATCTGGTATTTAAAGGTTAAACTGATGTATTGTGATTAAATCCAGATGTATGGGAGTCACTCTGTCTGTGAGAAAAACCCTTCTGAAGAGAAAATGGAGGGGAACAGTCTGCATAGGCTGAAGGGCAGCTTGATGTGGGGAGCTTTGCATTGTAAATACGAGAACAGCAGAGGTAACAGAAGATGCRTTTCATTATCATGTCCTTAACAGTCCCTCGAAGGATTCTAAATTGCAATATCCAACTCCTGCAAGTTGTGCATGGATGTGGCTGTATTTAGTGAGAAGTGGATTCTTTGGTTAATCCACTTGTGCCTCTTGAGAGACACTTTGTCACTGAGAAGCTTTACTTTGCTGAGAAGTAAGAGCTTTTTTTAAGTGAGGCTTTTTTAACAGCTCTTTGTGGACTAGCCTAGCTATTCTGAGGTCTCTTCCTAAAAACACAGCTTGGTTTCCTAAAACCATATTTTGTTATATTTCGTGACTAAATAGGAAGAGATTTGTTGGGTCATATTTAAAAAATGCTAAATTGTATCTCTGCTCAAATACACGAACTACTTGGGGGCTTTGAAAATTTAATTCTTAACGGGTAAACTCTACATTGATTTGCAAACGGGTCAGGAAAATATTTCAAAAATCTGTCTTCAATAACATTAAATTGAAACCAGATTTGGCATTTGTGGGCTTTTGTTTTCAATTTCATGTAATAAGTCTGTACAGATTGGTGCCACCTTGAGCTTGAAACTGCTGGGGGGAGAAACCCTTCCTGCCTCGTGTGGACGTTCTCCTTCACACTATCTGTAGTTAACACCTTGTCCTTTGGCTTTAGGCCAAAATATTTTTGCCGGGGCTTTAAACTGATTAGTGAGGTGCCAGAACAAAGATGCCTTTGTACTTGAGAGTATTGCTTTAGAAAACTTGTTCAGCAGTGGAAGAGAGGTTACCCAGAGTGTGCTGTTCTGCTGAGATTTAGGGAGATGAGTTTGTCAACCTTCCACTATTTTTTTCTCATAAATTCTCTAACCTTAACTGTTTATCTTAATATTCGTGGTAGTTCTGAATTATTTAATTATTAAGAGCAGTTATAATGAAAAAAACTTTCCCTCTGGTTTGTCAAAGTTTCTTAAATGTTTTGACATCTGGCTTGCAGTTTTGGGATGCTTTTACTTCAGCCATGTGTCCTGTAACTTAAGAAAGTTACTAAAAACAAAACCACCAGCTCAATTTAAGACTTCTGATTTGTCTTCTGAAAAAGACTTTTTAAAGTTCCTTTCTTTTCCAAGAAATGTTTTTCTACTCTTAGTTTTTGTTTAAAAAGTCCTTTGGAATCTGTTATTTGCATACAGAGATTTACATATTTCTTTCAAAGCCAGTTCTATTGTAGCTGATCTTTGTGCTTCTCTGCTAACTGGAAAAGTTTGATTKGGACAGAAGTTACCAGCTGATAGTTGTGGAAGGCAGGCTGGGAGGTGGTTTCTGTGAAGGAAGTTGGGAACAGTTCTAAATCTAACTTGAGTAAAGAGCACAAACTGTCTTTGATCATTTACAGGACATGATAGATCTACTTGGCTGTAATARATTTGTTTGTATATCTAGCTCATGCCAGACTTCCTGCAGGGTGTGTGTGCTGCCATGAAGGCGAGGAAGCTTTATATAGCCACTGTGGCAAGCTGGAATCATTGAATGCTTTACATATTTGATGTGGCAGAATAGGTAAAATACCACAGTCTGTCTGATTCTCTGACTTTGTGCACTTTGAATTTAAGGAGAAAATCCCATCAACTGAACACCTTTAAATGTTACAATGACATGGGAGAGCACTCGTGTCAGACTCAATCCTGACAAAGCTTTGCTGTCCTGTTTTCTCATGTCTTTCTCTAAACCAGCAGTTGTACTAAGAGCAGCAGGAGCAGTGCTTCGGTGGCACCAGTCTGCTGGGACCTGTGTCCTGGAGCTGTCATCAGCAACTTGCATTTCTGCAGGAGTGAGTGCAAGTGTTACCTTGTCTTTAAAGCAGCAAGAGGTATTKAAAGTAAGACCGGTCTAGGATCGGATTTCACAATTGTCCTTTCCAGGTTGTTTTGTAAACAATTGTAGTTCTAAATAAAAAAGATAAGTTATTGCACCTCATTGAATTGCAAAAATCCTTTCAATGAAACACCAGATGTCTAACTGGAAACTGGTTGGATGGGTTGTCAGCAGAGATAAGGGCAAAACTTCTCTCGCTTTTCCCTTTGATCATAAATTTTTAGCAAACATGAAAAGAATTGTTCCATGTTGTCTGAAAAGTCAGCAGGTTGTCAGCAGTGGATGGAGTACAGGGGTTTAACCAGCTGATCTTGGTCAGTCAGACATTCCAAAGGGCCTTCTACAGAGAAAAGGCCGAGTTTGCATTTCTGTAGGTCTTTCACTTCAGACGCTGCTCACCTGTTAAAATGCTTTGGCTGGAGAGATTGAATTGGTTTTTAATGCACCAGCTCTTCAACACAGCTGACCRAACACTCTTAGACACATGACGATTAGATTTTAGGCTATTTCTAAAGCCTTTGTGCTTGATGTTAAGATCTAATGTTGCATTAATTAAACCTTAAATTACAAAGTAACTGAGACTGCTACAGAAGTGCCTTCAGGCTATAGTAGGGTTGTGTGAATTAGGTATCTTTAGAATAACTCCTGATTGTGTGAGTTAAATTGTTGAACAACTTTATCTATAAACATCAGTGCAAAAGATGCTCTGTGTTTACCAAACAGCTAAGCAAGAACTTTGCCTTCCTTATGGTGTAATTATTWTTTTTTTAAACAAAGGAAATAAAAAAGAAATGTAAATGAGGCCATCATCAGGACACATTTTTCTAAAACATGTTGATGARCTATTGTGTACACACAAGCCAGGAGTTGACAATAAATCCCTTTGAGGTTTTTTTTGTGGACTGATTTTAATTTGTTTCTTTTCTTCTTGTCCTTTATCTTTTAGAGTACCAGGTCCAAGACTGCCTTCCTAGAGCAGCCAAAGCACTGTTCTTGTTTTCAGCAGCCCTAAAGGCTGGGAAGGGAAGGGAGGAGTTGGTGTCACATGCTGCAGTAGTGTTAGCCTGTTGCTCTAGGAGTACTTTCTCTGGTCTATTTTGCTTGAAGCGTCTGAGGAGTCCAATTCTAACTGGTTCGTGTCTGTGTATCTCAGCCTCAGAAGCAAATGCACTCACTGATTTCCTCAGCAGCTGGCAGCTGTCCTGAAATGCCACCAGGGCAGCATTGCCACAGTCAGCCCAGTCCACAGATTGACATGTATAGCCATTCTTCCACTTTCTTGGCTGTACCAATGGCATCTGAATGGGATAATACAAAGAAATCTCAACTTCTCTGGGTCCAGGCATTAGTGCAGTCCAGTGCTGCATGATTATTGGGGCTTTTCCCCTGCAGAACAAAGATGTGTGTAGTCTGAGTGATTACAATTTACTCAAATTACTCAATTTACAAGTGTAAATCAGAGGAAGCTCAGATCTGAATGTATTTAGGTTGATTCTTTTTGGTGAGTTAGTGCATATTAAAAAGAAAAATGGAACCTTTGGTAAATAAGCATTTCAGAAATCAGTATTGCTTCCRCAGAACACGTTTTCTTGTCCCTTACAAGTAGTTGTGGGACTAATATGTTTTCTTTTGGATTTTTTTTAAGCTGTAAGCCATTTGCCTATTCCTGTATCAAGTTGTGGCAGTTACAGCATTGCTTGCATGAACAGTTTTGCTTGAAGTATTTGTGTGCAAGGTCTCTTTGTTTCTGCTCCACAGCCATTTTACCTACATGGTGTGGGGGCAGGGAAGAGTGCAGAATGGAATAAGCTTTCTGGAGTTTGAATCCAGGTCACTTGGCTGGCTCCCAGTAACTAGGCAATAATAGGCACGCTGGCTGCTTTCCCTTTTTCATTCTTTCTTTTCCAATGATCTGAAACCTGAGGAGAGAAAACTAGCAAGTGGAATTACTCTGAATAAAATTAAAATGTTTCTAGGAATGTACTCACTCTTTCCATTCTACCCTTTCTCAGGCAGCTGTAGCTCTTTGTGTCTGCTGCTAACTGGTCTTAATTTCTTTTGCACACACTCTTTTCCTTCSGTAGTAGAAAACCAAAAGTATTCCAAACTTCGTGTTTCATAACATTAAAGCTTTTGTTTCACAAATAGAGAGAAATTCTTCTATGATAGATAGTAAGGCTAACACCTTCTAGATGAGCTGTCTGCCTCTGCTGAGCTAACACATGGGAGCAGTGTGACCTGGCTGTCTGYGGGCCCTAATCCCCGTGTGCTCTGTCTTACAGAGGATGCAGACTACAGTGCCTTCGGGACAGATACCATGACGAGGAAGAAGAACGTCTTATCCAACGTGCTACGTCCGGACAACCACAAGAAGAAGCCCCACATTGTCATTAGCATGCCCCAGGACTTCAGGCCCGTGTCCTCCATCATAGACGTGGATATTCTGCCCGAGACCCACCGCAGGGTGCGGCTCTACAAGTACGGCACCGACAAACCGCTGGGCTTCTACATCCGCGACGGCTCCAGCGTCAGGGTCACCCCGCACGGGCTGGAGAAGGTGCCGGGCATTTTCATATCCAGGCTGGTCCCCGGGGGGCTGGCGCAGAGCACGGGGCTGCTGGCTGTCAACGATGAGGTGCTGGAGGTGAACGGCATAGAGGTGTCCGGAAAAAGCCTCGATCAAGTTACAGACATGATGATTGCCAACAGCCGCAACCTGATCATCACGGTCAGACCCGCCAACCAGAGGAACAACGTCGTGAGGAACAGTCGGACTTCGGGCAGCTCCGGCCAGTCCACCGAGTCCAGCCTTCCCAGCAGCACTCCAAACATTCTGGGCAGTCTGCTGCAAGGAGAAGAGGAGAGCGATGAGGAGGACATTATTATTGAAGACAGTGGCGAGCCACAGCAGATCCCAAAAGCTACGCCTGCCAGCGAAAGCATAGAATCCTTATCACAAATTGAACTCCTCCACGAGTCCACACAAAATGGATTCCTTCCTTCCAGTGAGATGAACTTGAATCACTCAACGGGCAGCATTAGCATGGAGTATGAAGCCCCAGAGCCTGGGCGTAAGTCCTTAGAAGAAGATGGAACTATAATAACACTATGAAATGACATTGGTGTACTTTGTATAAGTAAGGATGCCATACATGTTTTAATTGGGCTTAATATGTAACACACTTTATACCTCTCCATCTACCAAGCACTGCAATTAGATTAAAAGGAAGGAAAAAAGTAAAATCAAGAAATTCAAAATTACATAAGTTGACTAACTTCATTAATTCTGCACTTCAATGTAAATAATTCACAAAGCTGGACAATAATTGATAAATAGCTGAAATTGAATGATGAAAATTTAAATTGAAAATGAAGGATAGCTAAGAGATGGCTGTGAGCTTTCTTTTAAAGGTACTTGATTTTTGTTATTTTTTTATGCCGTATACTACTGGTTTATAGAAGTAAACTTCCTTACGTGTGCGGCTGACCGTCTCACGGGCTGTGGCTTCACGTTCCTCTGAAGTGCTGCTTACGTGCGGTGGAGCTGCCCCAGCCACATCCCTCCTGTCCTGGCTGCTGCTCCGCTGGCAGAGCTGTGCGTGGGCTCTGGGCAAGAGGGAGCTGGAGAGGGCCAGAGGTGGGCTGGGAAGAGATGGGGGTGACGGGCCTGGCCCTGGCTGMCACAGGGACAGCAGGGCTCTGTGGGCACTGGGGCTTTGGAGGTCACTGTTCTTTGTGMGTGAATGTGCAACCACAGGCGTGTTAGTCAGGCACCATTACTGGTTTTAATGGCCAGGCTTACTTTTAATGACTCTGATTTTGAAATTCAGATGTGAAAGTCGTAAAACTAATGCATCAAAGACCTGTTCTCATTCTAGTTTGCAATATTTAAGGATATCATTGGATTTAGTTATTAATCTCAGTAAATTACAAGCAAATAAAATGTAAACTTAATGCTATGGAAATAGCATAATGTAATCTCTGTTACACTTGCAGTCCAAGTAGAAACTGTAATGATTTCTACTAGCAAAGGTTTGTTGGAATGAGTCTGGATTATATACAAGTGACTTTCTTCAAACCTGAACAAGTTAGAACAGTCTTGTTAAATCCCTGGATTAAAAAATGTTTTAAATCAGAATGAGTCTTTACTACACCTTGTTTGAGCCATGTGATATTAACTTATTCATTACTAGGAGCTGCTCTGTAAATGCAGATTGTTGTGTGCCCCTGGCTGAGTGTTGTGGATATTRCAGTGTTGCTCTGTGTGAAAACACTGATGACAAGTCCTGATGCTGCAAGAGCAAAGATGTGTGTGTAACCACTGCACTCRTTGGGACAGCTGCAGGGGAGGCTTCCAGCATTATTTTTATCCTTCCCCTTTTTGTATCTCCTGCTTTACCCCTTTGGCCCTTGGTTCCCAACCTGACCCTCCTCTGGGAACAGAAGCTGTGGCAGAAAAATGAGCTGGGACCAATAGGACTGGGGAGAAGGATCTCCCCAGAGATGCCATGGCCTCTGTCAGGAGGAGTCGGGTGCTGCCAGTTCTGTCCTTGGTCCTGTGCTCCCCAGAGCAGCAGTCAGGTGCTTGGGAGCGTGTTCCACCCTCTGGGAAGATGTGATGAGTGGGAAGGGAGACTGACCCTTTTCTTTTTTTCCCCTCAGTCTATTTGAGGAAAATCTACCTCTGGTAACTTTACTAACAGGAGACCAACTCARCTGTAAGTTTAATGGTAGGGCATCTGTAGAAGTCGTCACAGACTGTCAGAGGCTAAACCTGTGTTTGTTTCAGGTTTTTGTGATGATGCAAACACTGCTGCAGAAACAAATCCCTGCTGTTTGATGTTAAAAAGTGCACATTGGCAATTAGTATCTGATGAGCAGTTTTCTGATACCTCCAATGCCATTGGAGTCCAAGATGCCAAGAGAGGCATTCATCYCCCTTAGGACTTATGGAGAATAGGYACAGCAGGCAGTGGTACTCTGCAAATACAGGTGAGGGGCTCTTTTGTTACACTTTTTTATGGTTTCTTAGTGTGTGTGTGGAGAGCCCTGGAATCTTTTACAAGAACAAGATCTTTCAAGTGTGTCACTTGTTTTGCTAATAATTATTGAAAATGAAGTAACTACATCGTCTTAGTGTGAAATGAGAAAAAGGAATGTTCATTCTGCAACATGGAGACTTTACCTGTGCATGTTTTCTCTCAGTGCTGCTCTACACTTCCTTTCTTTACGGAAGATTGTTTACTTTGAAAATATCTCTGTTTTCCTTTGTCAAAAGACTTTCCTTCCTGTATGAAATCACCAGTGGAGGGTGAGACTCCTCATTCTGCTAGTTTGCACTTCTGTGCCTTTGGTTTACTTGAATGTATTGTGAATAATCGAAGGAATAAAGGCACTTGGATGGGAAGAGAAGAGAGGTCCAGAGGTACAGAGAATGAACTGGTAGTGCACTTAATGCAGGTGTAACGTTTTCATTCCATGCAAACCCACTCTGGGGCTGATGTGGCCCGTGAGGATTTTGAAGCTCAGATCACAGCTGGAAGGATGGGGTTGCCTGGGAGGGCTGAGTCTGGCCAGGAGCCTGGGCAGGTGCCAGCCCTGAGGCTGCTGTGCTGCCAGGCACGTGCGTGGGTAGTCTGAATAATATTGATGCCAGTATTAAGGACTTGTAGAAATGTAACTGAGGTCCTACTYTAAACTGCATGAGACTTCATCTCTTAGGACCTTTCCTGCAAACTGAGTAATCTAAACGTGAGATAATGTTCTTTTTGACATAGATCATGTTCTGTTTCACAGAAATTTGGTCACATGTAGTAAAACTAAGCATTTGGGACTTGAGAAAAAAAGAATAAAACTGAAGAATGTGTATTTACAGTTATAATGACAGACTGCACAGCATGTAATTGCTTAACSCTGCAGTTACCATAAAGTTTCTAAAATTCTTCCATATCTTACTGATACATACACTGTTAATTACAAAAGATYTTTAAATTGCTACTTCAGAATGATCAATGGTTGATTATGAGTGGCTAAATTTAATTTTCTATATAAATGATACTGGGGTTCAGTATAAGGTTTTTTAAAATATGCTGATATTGTTAGCCTTTCATTCACTACCTCCTAAATTTTTAACATCTATACTGTTTTCTCCCTGGAAGACAATACTTAAAGGCTTGACTGTTTTATATAGATTTTATCTATAGGTAAAAAAAGGAGGAAGAATTGCAGAAGTGATAGTGAGGATGCTGCACATGATTGACAATATTACGCTGCTATTGATGTAATCTGTGTATTAAGTATCCTATGTGTGTAAATTGTATTTTCAATCCAGATTTTATGAATTAATTTATGAAATACCCGAATTATTTCAGAATGGAATGAAAAACTWAAATTCCTTTGACTAGTGTTATATGTTGTGTACATGCACAGAGGGGGACGAGTGATTCCTCCCTGGTGGTTGGGAGATCCAAGTGCACCTTAATAGGAAGAACAAATTCTTAATAGAATTAAGATGCATTTACTTTAAAGTTCTGCTGTGGTACTGGAGAAGTCAAGCCTAACTGTGAATCATACGGTTTTTTTCCACACCTGAATTAAATTTAGGACAATGTTCTCACAAGCTGTCTTTAACATGTGTATTTTTGTGAATATTATGTATTTTCTAATTAAATTTTACTTGCAATGTGATTTTTACATGAATGAACTTGTTTAAAATGTCAAATATCAGTATTTTTCTTACAACTTTAATGTATAATGTACATTGGTATCTCACCGAATGAAGATTGATTTTACAGAAATCAAGCTAGATGTAGGTGTATATTAGTCTTATATTTTTACAGACCAAAATAATAAATGGATATAGAAATGAAATGTTTTTTCTCAATTACTTTGTCAGATAAAATGAGGAAGAATGTAYCCTTTTTCTCAGGTGTGACAACAGCGGGCTTGCTGTTTCTCTGGTGGCCAGGGGAGCAGGCAGTGTTTTCCTGCAGCGCTCTCACGTGTCCCTGTCCCTCCCCGGGGCAGTCCCAGCCGTGTGTCCCTCGGTGCTGCTCTCTGCGCTGTGCTTGCTCCCGCAGCCCGGACCCTTCACTGAGGGCTGCTCCCGGCACAGCCTCAGGTCCCTCCTGCTGCCACCGGGGTCAGGTGCTGCTGCTGCTGCTGGGGCCGCTGTCGCTGCTGCTGTGAGTATCTCTGCAAGTGTCCATGGGACAGCTTGAGCTCAAAGCCATTTCACTTACAGCTGTTTCCTCCCGCCTCCTGCCTTGGCAGCCCTTGTAAACATTTACCCAGGGAGGAGAGACTGGGGCTGTGCTCAGCCCTTTGCCTGTGGCTTTTGTTCCTGCTGCCTGGGGCTGAGCGCAGCGTTCTGCCTGCACCTCCCTCGTGTCTGTGGGACTGGTTTGTTTGTGTGCTCAGGGCTCTCCATCCCTGCAGACGGAGCCCTGGGGAGGGACAGCAGGGCTGGGATCAGCACTGACTCAGAGTGCAGCCCAGAGAGCCCAGGCTGCTGCCCTGGGCACTGCAGCATGAGGGGCTTGGAGCTGGGGGACACTTGGGAGGAATGCTGGAAGCAGTGGCGTTCCTGGCRTGGGGTGAGCTCTGCAGTGCATCCTGTGCCGTGTTCCCTGGCTCRGCAGGGCCCTGGGCTCACCTGCTGAGGAGGCAGAGCAAAGGCTGAGGGCCCGTCCTTGGGAATGGCTGTCGGAGGATGGAGTGAGGCTGATGGGGCTGGCTCTGCGCAGCAGGCACAGCACAGCTGGGGCTGCCGGGGAGTGCGGCTCAGTGCGCTCACACAGGTCAGCAATGCTGCTCCTGCAGGGCRCTCATACCCACAGCAGTCTTTTAAAACAGAAACGTATTTCAAGGAGGACCAACTTTCCCTACTGCTGCCTCCTTGAGGAAGGAATGCAGCTGTTAACTGCATCTATCCTTTAAACCCTGGAGCATTTCACTTTTCTCAAGGTGATGAGCTCTTAAGGCATTAGGACTTGGGTTATTTTATGAAATTGAAAACTCTTTTATGCTTACAGATACAGTATTTTCATAAGTAATCAAGGGGAAGTCCTACTCTCCCCAATATACCAACAGGAGAAAGATTTAGACTAGTGCTAAATACTTCTTTGAAGTTTTTTTGTTATCCTCCAATTACCTGTGGCATTCTACAGACTTCCCAGAAGTCTTCTGATTATGTGTTCCTTGCAGTACGAGTGTCACACTCAGATACTGGGATGTAGTCGCACATGGTAATGCTAGAGAGGAAAAATCAGCTTTAAGGTAGCTTCATAAATTGCTTGCAATGCTAACACGAGGAAAGATGTGCTGGATGGTAACAATATTCTTGGATGCTGTAGAAGTATGCAATAAGTGGCACAGTTGGTCCTTGGGGAGGCGAGACTGCGGCCAAGATGTAGGAATTCAGACTCCTTGTGCAGCTCTGACAGATCACTTGTGTACTTTTCCTCTCACACAGCAGATAAATCTGCCTCTGGGGACTTGATGTCGTGTGCTTGATTTAAAAGTGCTTTAGGGCCATGAAGCACAAAGCGATTAAAGAAGTGCTGTGCTATTAAACCAGCAGTTCTTATACCCAGTTCAGAAGTGCTGCTAATAAGATATCATTTCCTCTCTTTCCAATTAACATTCCTTTCTATTGAATACTATTTTATTACCTGATAGCATAAGGAAATACCTTGCATTTCATCAGTGAGAGACCTGTTTCAGGCTCTGGGCTGTTACAAGGAGGTGTATGAGAGTGTATTTACTGTGCYCACACCAGAACGTGGTTCTTGTCCTGTGAGGTGCAGTGGGCTCCAGAGCGCTCTCGTRAGCACCTGGCAGTGCCCAGGTACTGATAAAGGCTTTTTTGTAATCCCCGATGGAATGGCAGCGCTCAGAGCTGAGGAACAGAGAGCAGCAGCTGATGAGGAAGGAGCCAGAGGAGGAAGGGACACCACCCAGTGCAGGGGTCGTGTTTTTATAAATGGCATTTGCTTGGTGTGCTTACAACACGCAAAGCTGGTGTGCATCACAGTCTGTCCTGTCTGAACCAGGGCTGGAAGTGGCCTGATATCCACAGCTGCAAGAAGAAAAAATAAAGAGCAGGAAGCAAATAGGAGATTAACTAATGAAGGAGGTGAGAGTCTCAAACACTGCAGAAAGTGTTTTAATATCATTTAACATGTCTGCCATGGCCACAAGTTCATCTGCTCCATGAAGATRTATGAGCTGGTCAAAGAAAAGATCCTATCTCTAACTGCAAGCCTGGTCCCTTTCAACCCTCATAGCTGCAGCAGTAAATCCTAGGCATGAGAAGAGTATTCTTCTAGTGAGACGCTGGAATTTCTCAAGACTTTTTGCCTTTTTTTTTTCTTTTGCTTCTTTCCTATTGTTCTGGATATTGTGTACTCAATTGAAAAAAAAAAGTGAGATTCTCTTTTCTGCCGGAGGGCACAAATGATTTGAAATTCTGAAAATGCTGAGGAGAATGAGTTGAATATAGAAACATAGATTTCTCTGCCTTCATGAATGCTGCATGAGGTTGCATAAAATGCTTGATGTTGTAATTCTGAACTCTAAAAACCTAATGGCTTAAATCTTGTGAACACCTTGTTACTTAGTCTGCTATTCATACTCTTTGTCCTGTGCAGCAAAATGAGAAAAGTAGATACATTTTTGCACACTCCTGAGTTTATAAGTGAGCTAAAACTTAAAAATTACTCACAAAAAAAATTTGAGTTTTATTAAGCATTGAAATGCTACTAACTGTCTTTCAAATATGCTTCAGGTGGTCAATACCTGGATCTCTATAGTGTAGAAAGGAACACAGAAAGGAAGGGGGCAAGGACAGGACCTGGTTGTGAGCCGGGCACGTCTCTGACCTCAAATCCTTTCCATACCCAGAAACGGGGACGGAGAAATTCCGAGCACCTCGGGGCTACGTTTCCCTCTGCAGCCCTTTCATTTCCCGGTGACTGAAGCCGGAGCCGAGCCCGCCCCGCTCCCGCCCGCGCCGCCGGGTGCCGCGCTCGGCGCGCCGAGCTCAGCCGGGCCCGGGGCGCACCGGGAGCGCTCGGGATGGAGCGGAGGCACCGGGGGCGCTCGGGATGGACCAGAGGCACCGGGGACGCTCGGGATGGACCGGAGGCACCGGG